>VXAV01007197.1:31005-50313 GCA_013399715.1 Alectura lathami | reverse complement strand
TTTTTTTTTTTTTTTTTCAGTTCAATTACACCATGAGAGCAAAGGTTAAACGAGAAGTTAGATTTAAATCAAATTCTATAAGCTTCCATGCAGGCAAACAATTGACATTTCTGTTATGTATTGTAAATTCATATGGTCAGTCTGCCTACATCTACATGATTTGAGCAGAAAAAGGTAGGTTTATGAAGACTGGGTCTCTCATTACTGATGAAATTTTCGGAGTTTATGGTGATTTCTGGTTATTGATGAGGTGTTTTTTTACTGATGGGAGGGAGATCCCTAACTTGTGCCACTTCAAGTAAAGAAATGTAGGGAAGGGGAATACAGAAATATCCTGTTGTACATGTAACCTTTTGTTCTTTGTTAAGAGATATGCTGCATTTTATATACTCATTGTGATGTTTTATTCTGAAATAGCTGTGAGGAAACCTATCTGGAGAATTTCAGATGATTTAGCTGATCTTCAGGCGAGGTCCTGCATTGTATCTATCTTTCCATTAGGTTTTGACTGCTTTACAAGGAAATTACACAAGGCAGTAAGACCTTGGATTCGTACACCAAATCCTCTTGCCTTCCAGGCCTCACACCTCTATCAACCGAATATGTAAGCCCTGAAGTGGTATCATCTTTGAGTTCTCTGAAACAATTCTAACTGCTGTACAGATTTCTGAGATGAAGTTGTAAATTGAAATGTGTTATAGTGAACTCAGGCCTTGTGCAAAATATTTAATATTTGTTTATTTGTCTAATCGTACAGTCTCTGTACTGGTGGCAATTTTATGTTATGATTGTAAAACCTGAAAATTCTCATGTATAAAATGGTGTTACTGTAGAGTCAGCTGTGATTCATAATTAGAACTGTCATAGCATGGCATTAGTGGATCTCCAATTTAATGGACAGCTCTTCAAAAACAAATTTATTCTTGTATCAACTTTTAGATCAGTTACTTAATATGTAAAAGGTACAGTGACAGTTTTAAGAAATTCATATCACTTTGTACTGTGAATGAGGTTGCCTATGGAAATAAATGAACTTTTTCATATTTTTGTCTTGGAAGATTAATTTTATTTTAAATTTCTGTAAAATAGTAACTTCTGGGGGAAAGCTTTACCACTTTATATTTTGTTTGAATCATAGTTTATACACCATAATTTTGAGTTTATTTCTTACAGTTGTTGCTGTCCACAAGTGGTTGCTGTGAGATGTGGTCTCATATTTCCCTCACGGAAAGAATGAAAGCTGTGAGGCAAAACTGACAGACTAGGTATCTCTAACACTAGCATTTACTTTTTCTGAAAGCACACCAGGCCTGTGTTGGAATCTGGGGTTCCGGTGCCTCACAGTGATCTAAATTTCTGTTTTCACTGTTCATTTCCAAGAAGCTACCCCATGTTTTGAACCTGGGTTTCAGGATGTGCTCCTTTGTCATGCTCATCAGTTTGCCAGCACTCTGAAGGAAGCTAGTGCTCGGCTGTTTCTATGACAGAAATTGGTGAAGTATGAGACATCCGAGATCTGATCTGCTTAGAAGCATCATTGTTGGCTGGGGTTNGTGTTGGGAGCTGGGGTGGCTGTTTGGGTCTACTTCATGCTAGCTTAAGTCTCTGTAAGAGTAATCAAAACCAAAACTTTGGAGAGCTTGCTTTC
Organism: Alectura lathami; assembly: GCA_013399715.1. Classification (NCBI taxonomy): domain Eukaryota; kingdom Metazoa; phylum Chordata; class Aves; order Galliformes; family Megapodiidae; genus Alectura; species Alectura lathami. The sequence goes on along the minus strand of VXAV01007197.1, from coordinate 48,665 downwards.
CAGCAGGTGTCTTAACAACCAGGTACCACCACAAGGAGGTGGTCCTACTGGCCTACTTCCCTAGCAGAAAAAAAAAAAAAAAAAAAAAAGGTAAAAACTTAAACAGGAAACAGAAACGAAAAACTAGAAAAAAGATTTCTACCCTTGCTGTGCTTGACAAAAAAGATGCTTACCTACAGCACCAAAGCTGTGCTTTGCTGAAGTCACAGAAGTAACCTCGAGTAAGTGACAATAAAAATGGTGAAGGAACTACCAGGCACACCCATAACTAGAGCAATAAACTTCTTTTGCTACATTTTCTATGGGGAGTGTGAGGCTGAAGGAGAAATGTTAAAATGTGAAGGGCAGCTATAGGTATATGACCTAGAGGATCACTGAATCCAAATCCTGATCATCCGCTAAAATGACAGTGTCTGGTGCCAACCTCACAGGCATGGACCTGTTTTCTTGCATCACCACCACCCCACTCTGTTAAAATCCCTCAGCTGCCTGGTGCTGGCTGCTACTGCCTCATGAAAGAGTTTAACTGGTTCTGACAGCTGCTCCTTGCCAAAGGGCAGATGCTTGAGCTCGGAGTTAATCCAGCCATAACGCCTGTTGGAACATTTCATTTTGGCATCTTTTTATGTTGGGTATGATTGCTTTGTTAGTTTGAATGCTTGTGATTAGAAAGTTGAATAAATTATTCTCTTTTTCCTGATTTGCTGTAATAGATGTTTTCTGTTGAAAATCAGTAAAATATTCTATATATAAAACATTACGTAGAGATTAGATGCTTAAAAAAGTGACTTTATTAAACCGATGTGTTGAACAAAATAGTAATAGCATTGTCCTGAGCTGTGAATGGTGCTGGTGCAAGGTGCTGAGTCAGGGATTTGAGCTAGTTCAGCAATACGAATATCTTTAAAAGCCTGGCAAAAATGCATTGAGTTGTTTGATTTATAGGCTATGAAAGATGCTATGTGTAGTTGTTGACAAAGGTTGTCAGCACTTTAGATATTAAACAGACTTGTTTTGCTCAATGAAACAGGAAGTTGATGTGTCATTTTAAGTGTTGTCTCTCTTTATACCATAATCAATTTGGAATGAAATGGAGCTACATGAAAGTTATTCTGGAGCTTGTTTTGTATTTGTCAGATAAATAAGCCTTAGCTGCAGTTCAGCATGAGCGCAGCTCCCCCTTCCAAGGAAACCATAGCGCATGCAGATTTTAAGCTGTTTTTGAGGCTACTAATGCAACTGCTCAGTCATCCTTCTCTGCCTCTCAGCCCTTTGCAACTTTGAAACTATTGCCCAGTTTCAATTCTTGTTTGATGAGAGTGTGATTAAAATATTAAAGGTGCGGAATTTGTGTAAGTTTCATGGAAAACATTATAAGGGCCATCTTCGTACATCAAGCGAGGGGAATACAGTGAGATGGTTCCTAACAGACACTAGAAAATTCATGGAACAGAGAACCCCAGGAAGGCAGATTTTATAAATTCTGGTATTAACAAAGGAGATGTCCTGAATATGTATTTTGATTGCCTCTGTGGTTCAGACTGCTGAAGGTACTGGTTTTGAGTAATTTGCAGGAAAAGCTTTCTGAAAACATCAGAGCAGATCCTCACTGTCAGTGACAGGCTTTAACAGGTAGTAAGAGATCTTAACTTTCCAACTGATCTGTAAAATATAATAAAACAACCATAAGGTGTCACTGTAACCCAAGCAAATAAAGTGCAAACATTACAGAAATGTTCTTCTCCAGCTACAAGTTGCTCTGTTCTATTGTTTTCTAAAAGTAAAAAATATCCTATTCTAAAGCATTATGGTNCCCCCCCGTTGTTTTTGTCACGCCTTTCTTGGCATTTAGAATTACTCATTTTTGGGAGAGTAGTAAAGAGTGTTTGCAAACATTTAACACAGCAGTAAATGCCTCTATACCTGGAACTTTTTTGAAAAAAAGCTCCCACTTCCCACACAGAAGTGCCCTAAAAGGCGATCCTCCCAGTTGTAAGGTGTAAGAATTTACCATTGCATTAGCAGTTTCNNNNGGAAGAACACAACCGAAGACACCCAGAAATAAAAAAAAAAAAAAAAAAAAAAGAAATCTGATCTGTGATAAATATAAAGATAAATGAAACATCTGTGGTTTGAAAAGTGTTATTGCTTAGGCTAGCTTTCAAACTGAGTAGCTGAGACAGTTAACATGATGCTCTTCACTCAGCTGGCCTGTTGTGCAACCACTTGTTCAGCGAGTCTAAATGCGTCCTCTGGTTTTATTTACTCTATCTGTAGTTGAGATTTGGATTGGAAATAGATTGGAAATATAGTGGTTGAAAGACACTCGTGTAAAATTCACAGCTGACATTTTTTCTTTGGAAATAATTGCTTTCAGCGGAAAGCTAGGGCTGCTGCAGTGTCCAGAAGAAGCCGACCATCAGCAGGAGTCACAGGAGCGTTTTTGTTTCTTGTGCTTGGTGCCCCAACCTCTGGCAAAATTATGCAAAATTATGATTCCTGTCTCTCACTGTGAGATTTTGCTTTGTCTTGTTTAATGCTCTGCCTCCTGAGGTGAATTGACAATTTCAGCTTTCAATGACTTTAATTCTCTCTGAAACATTAGAAAACAGGAAAGCATAACAAATCCATTTAGCTAAGGGCTCTCATGCTTTCTAAGCTATGCTCTTCTGATTTTTTTTGGGGTGTCAAATGTGATTTTTAGCTTTGTGTCCTACCAATACAAAGCACATATGATCATCTTGTCTATTTCTCTGTCCCCTGTAAGTTTTAAGCCTATTTCAATGCTTCCTACAGGAGTAGAAATTTCCAGGATCTTATGTTGCTACATTATTTAAAACAATAAGCAGCAGGGTAGCACACATTTGATAAGAGAACAACAAATCTATGAGACGGCAAGACCCTTGTAAAAGTTATGGGAAAAGCATTGCTAAGCTCCCTCTGCTTTAGATTTAACCAGAAGGATGTTCCTCCAAAGGAATAACAAGAGTGATCAAATAAGCATGTCTGAGGATGTGATCACATGGCCTAAAACTGAGGAGAAACTGATTAAAAATTAACAGTGTTATTCTGGTCTGCCTGGGACTTGTCAGGCTGTGCAATGCCTTGCACTTGCATGTGGTTCCACTGGAGGACCCTGCAGTCTTCAGGCACCCGCTGTGGAGTGAGAGTTGTATGCTAATTCAGCAGAGACACCAAAACCGACTTTCCTAGGGTCTTCTTGTCGTGGCAAGAGTGACTATAAGGATTAAATATTTGTGGAGAGCCCAAATTTTTCTGGTTTACAGGCATTAGTAGAAGTGTCTGCCTGCAAGGTTATGTCAGGAACCGTAATCAACAGAGGCATACTGTTTAAATGACACCTGCACAATGAAATGTCTGTGCTAGCCAGCCTGCATTGAAAGCAGTAGCAAAATTCTCCCCTTAAATGTGACAGACTTTACCCCAGCCAGTATTCTGAGCAATCAACAGCAGGAACAGTATAAAGATGATTTTTCTAGGCTTTTCAGCAAAAGAAATAACTGACAAAGTAGATAGCCTCCAGGTGTACATTTACTTACACACACACAAATTATTATTATAGCTAGGAATTATATTTATTGCTAGCTCTGACATTTTTATGCCTAGCATTCTCAAGGGGACGCTGCCATCCGGAATCCAGCTACGTGTCTTCAATGTACAGTTATGGTTAGAGTGGTGCATCTCCTACATGTGAGCTTGATCAGTGTCTGAGTTTTCTTACAACTCATTTTATTCTTGAGCACCCGAGGTGACAGTAGCATGTAAGCCCTCAGCTGTGGCTGTCTGCATACTGATTTATCTCCATATTGACACTAAAATACTGTTTTAATACAGCGTTACAAGAGGCCTTTGGTGATATGAGTCTGTAGTTTCAGCTATAGCTACAAGTTGTATGAACCAGGAGTTGTTTTAATTTTGCAAGACATTTCTTCTCCAGTGCAGACATCAATTGTGCTGTCTGTTTCTTGAACTTAGTTGCCAGCTTGCAAGCAGTGCAAAACTAATATTTATGATGATAGAATATGTTATGTTTTCAGTGGCATAAGACATCAGAAAGAGAATCGCAATCAAGTAGTTTAATTTTTGCAAAAGAAAATTAAGGTGAAAAGGTTAAAACAGGAAAAAAAAAAAAAAAGAAAAAAGTAGGAATAATGACAGCTAGGACCATAAAGGCTATCATGTTGGGTGGTGTGAAGGAAAGCAAGTGATTTCCTCATACCCAGCGAGGTGCCACCTAGTACCATATCTCTCGGGGAAAACTTCTTGAAGAGCTCCCAGCTGCATGAAGGATGGACTTCACACTGAATGCAACTAATGTGTGCATGGATAAGTGAACAAAGCATTACATTTTGAGCACAGCTCCTTTCTGGCGCATGCTCTGTGCTCGTTTTAACTGAAGCAGCACCAGAAGACCAGAAATGAGGGCAAGTTAAAAGCTTCTGCTCTACAGCTATGGGGAGAGATGGACTGAACGCCACTCTTTCAAGCCAAATACACATTTGCTGAAATGCGAGATAATTTCATTATGTTTCTACATGCGTATATCCCTACAAATATTCGTACCTTGTTTTCTGAGTGACCCTTGAAAACTGGAGACCCAGCACTACTGTGTGCATGTGATGATATCGGCCCCGTGTTACTCCCCACAGCAGCGCCCTTGCTGCTCTGTCAGCACGTCCTGGAGTGCCACAGCCTTTAGCCGGAGTGAGCAAACAGGAGGAATTCCCTGCCCTGGCTCAGCTGTGATGATGGCCACACTCAAGCCTGAGCAGTGTGAGGAGGAGGAGGTGCAGCTTTACTGGGCAGCACCTGAGCCATGATAGCATTTGCTGTTCAACCCAGCGTGGTAGGAACATGTCCAGGGAGGCTCTGGACAGGTGCACGGGTGGGTAGTGCTGGGAGATGGCCCTGTGGCCTCGCTGCCCCTATGCTCGCTGTGGGAGGGCTGTCTGCTAGGCCCAACGTGTGAGTTACCTGTGCCGAACCTGGAGTTCTACAGTGCTGCTGTACAGCATGTGAATTATTCAAAGGGTGAAAGAGAGTAACTAGTTCTGCAGCAAAAGAGACTGCAGCCAAGAAAAACTGCCCCAGTTCCCAAGCTCCCTTCCCTTCCCTTCCCTTCCCTTCCCTTCCCCTCCCTTCCCCTCCCTTCCCTTCCCCTCTTCTCAGGAGCCTGCTATTCTGAAAGAGGAAGTCTCTTTTTCTTTTTTTTGGCTTCCACAACCCATGCCTAATGAGTGAGGCCTTGCTTCATTTGGCTCCAGCCAACATGCAGGCTTGATGAGGCTGAATTTCCACAGGAGTTTTCATTAAACACTTCAACTCCATGCTCATCATGAATTCATGCTGAGTTGGAATGGCTCACCTCCTTCGACCAGTTTGTGGCTTGAAATACACTGTGTATAGTTTATAGCCACTCTTTCATTGCTTGTTCGAACAGCACTGCGCCTCTGCATCTGTTGGCCCAAGGGCCCAGCAGCATCAATAGCAAATGCCTGGGCTGAGAAGGAGCCCATGGGCCCAGCAGCAGGTGCAGGGGCAGGGGACCCATCTTGGTGTGGGTAAATCGTGAATGGGAGCTGCAGCCTGCATTGCCCTTCCTGCAGAAAGGACTCATAAATATTTGATAAACTTCTTGCCCTTGCCATAGATGAGGTCCTGTTAATGAAGCGGTGTGGCCTGAGGACAGGTATTGTGTCCCTTACTATAGCACCATCTTGCACGGATCTTGGTGTGGAAGGAGGGGAGGGAGGGAGGCAGGCACGGAGGATGAGCCCTGCGAGCCAGCGTCAGGTCCGCCCATGGTGCAGCGGCAGCACCCTGCCCAGGGACACCAGCCCTCGGCAGTGCCTCCCGCTCGCCAGCTGCAGCTGCCTGCACACAGGTACCCGACCCTGCGTGGATGCACGGGCACTGCTGCTGCAAGTGTGCCGCCGAGTCCCTGAGCACCTCCTGGGGATTTCACGCCGGGGCTCTTGCAAACTGACCTGCTGGCGTGGGAAGATCTGTTTTGAGTTTTTTTCTTCCATGCTCCTCTCTTGATCAACTGGTTGTTATTTGCAGAGGTCACCAAGGGGACTGGCAGAGGCTCCTGTGTCTGGCATCAGGAAATATGACAGCAGAAGTGAATGGTTGTTAACATAAGGAATTTACTGAAGAAGAAAGACAAAATGCCGTTCAAAGGGTTCGGTTCTCTGAAGGAAAGATTTTTTAACCCAGGAAAGGAAGAGGTGAAGAACACTGTTAGTGACTCACTGGGGAATCTGCGAAGGTAAAATCCAATAGAAAATTCCTAGAGAGATCTATTGGTTACATGTGTTAAAGAGAAAAGAAGTATAGCAAAATGTCTAAATACAAAACAATTTAGAGTTGCAGAATTAATATGAGTCCAGATAGTGAGAGACACCGTGCTGTGTAAAAGCAAGCTGTGTAAGAGGAGCAGTGTTACAACAGCATGTGGCTATAGATGATAGAATATTTATGTTAAAGAAAAAGGAGATGAAAAGTAAGTTAAGAAATACTGTTCTAATTTAAAATAAAGCATGAAAAAAAGTGTTTAAATTAAGAAAACTTTTAAATAATTAAATGTGTATTATTCTATTCTAACATGCAGGAGAAAAACTGATGACTTAATGTGATGACTTAATGGGAATTAGCAGTCCCAGATGATGTCAGTTTTGAAATTAGATTTAATGTTCCTAAATTACAGGAGAATTTTTTTTTTTTTTTACTGAATCAGTAAGAGAAAAAAAATACGAAGTTCAGATGTGTATGTGTGCATTTATTGATGCTAACAAATTAGAAAGAAAAAGGAGAAACAGCTGTTAGCAAAAAGAGGATTAAAGATTTATATATTAATCTGAGAGTTTATGAAACAACAAATGAAAGTTTTTATTTTTGATAAATGAAAGCACATTGTAACAAATTACTACTTTGATAAAGATATTGTTCTTTTAAATGGAAGCTTACTTCTACTAGTAATGGTCACTGACAACATTTACTTGTGCAATGGATAGATCAGAGCCAGAGAGTTCAGGGTCATTTCTTGCATGCTTCATGTTAAGCGTTTTTAATCTCTGCAAAGATCAGGATGCTATTTCAATTCAATTCTATTTTAATTCTTAATCATTTAGTGTTCAAATTTTGTTTTCTTTTGTATATATCCTATTTCTTTTGGGAAAGTTATTTTGGGTCAAGATATAGTTCTTGGCGCATCTGAACATGCATTTGATCACAAAATGTACAATAGTTCACATGTATTGTACTACATTATGTACGTGCAGGAAAATAAGCATGTACACTTTTGTGGAAGTTACTGATATTCACCATTACATTGCCAGTTACAGTTCCTGTACCATGTGAGCAGAGTATCTTGGTCCACATATTTTCAAGTCATTTATTGAGTCATAAATTCTCATTGCTGTGGTCTTTCTCAGCTAATTTGACCAAATTGTGTGGGGGTTCGCAAATGTGCAGGGTTTATATTTAGTGTGCCAGTACAGAGGGTTTGCTATGTGCCTGGCACGCAAGCTTTGTATTATCTGCATCACTCTCCTCTTGTAGCTGTGTATCCAGGATGGCATGCTGGCTCCTATGTAGCTGATAACACTGGTACCTAACTTCAATATTGCAGAATCAAAGCAGACTAAATGTGAGCTGAGATGCAAGGAAGTTTGCTGGACTTCATTATTCTCTGTTTTAAACATATGTATGCCTGTGCTTTTCCTAGATGTGCTGGTCAGTGGGGGAAATAATCCAAACAATGAAAGTTTTGTTATTGTGTCTGCAATCAGACCCAAGCAAGAACTGCTGCAAGTTTAGCAGTCTCTTAGGAAATGTGCATTCATATTCAAAGGTTTCTGCAAAGAACTTGAAGTTAGTTCTCTACCACTTAGCCTACAAATGAGAGTGTACACTTACTTATTGCATGGTGGTATGTGTGTATGTTTACCAGTTGTGACCTCAGCTTTGCTATTCATCCAGTCCAATTGGCTCCACTATTTTGTAAATCAGCAAAGAATTTGGCTTCTCACATTTATAGGTGATTAGTTACATTAACACATATTCTTGGTCAGCTCTCTGAGTATGTTGTTACTGGCTGTAGCAACCAGCGAAACGGTTAGAAAAAACACTTTTAGCTTTGGTAAATACAATAAGCCTGTATCTTCCTCCTAAATTTCTCAGTCTTACAAACAACAGAGCAGATCCAGCAAGTGAGTGCCTGGCAAGATCCACTGCCAGTTCTCAGCTGCTCCACAGCAGTTGCCCACAGACAGGTTCTGGTGCTAAAGCACACATGACATAAACGAGATGCTGACTCCCCACAGGCGGGTAGCAACCTCAAATTATTTTGTGGCTGCTGCAAAACAAGGATCTGGCCCCAGGAGGTTACCTCAGGTACCCAGTGACTGGTGTGGAGGCAAAGGGCACGGAACAGGAGAGGCTCGAGAGGTGTCCTTTTGCCAGCATTTTCATTTGGAAAATCTCAGACAAAAAGCCATTTTTTATTAGAGTATCACCAGCTGGAATAAATTCACCAGATGTTTCAGAAAATAGACATATACAAACAAAAAATACATTTTTTTTTTTGGTAAAAAATAGCTCCTGCAGTCCTCCCTTAATGAATTAAACATCCTAACCTGCTAAAAACTTCCACTTTAAGCTGTGTGATTTATACTTGTAAAAAGGGCTCCTCTGCCTGTGCTCAGTTATATCTGTCTCTCTCAAATTTTTCCTTTACTCCCAACTACAGAATGTTTCATGTGCCACAGAGGATGCGACACCATACATGCAATGAGGGGTGCCCAGACTCAGTCGTGCGAGGCCCCTTGTACAAAGGTGTTAATGCAAAGGCACACTACACGTGTGCAGTGCCGCAGCAGCCGTAGGATGTGCACCAGGTGCATAAAGGCTGTGCCGGGGGGGAGCTTAGATTCTGCCCTGGGAGTGCAATGCCTGAGAGATGCAGTCCCACAGTGCATAAATGTTTGATACATGCTAAAAGTTTCATGCAAATATAGTGCAGAAATCAGTGCTGAATGACTTCAGAGGGTTTGCCAGTCTGCACTGGGATACTGTACTAACACAACAGTTGCAGGATTTGGTATAGATAATTATCACATGGGAAAATCTCCAGAAAGCAAATGAGATCTCAGAAGGCTGTGTCTGCTTTTGGGTAAATAATATTTTTCAATAGCCAATGTGTAGGCCTCTGAAGTTACATCAGGATCATCAATAATTTATGCGTGCGGTGACTGTTGTTGGATATATAGGTGTGAAGTTTGAGCAGCTGCAGCTGCTGTGGGCTGTAAAAGTCTGTACTGTCTGGTAAAAGTCATTTGAGAATACATTCCAACACATGGCAGATATTAACATTTCCCTGTATTGTAGAATCGATGTGGTTTTAATCAAATCAAATGAAATCACAGAATCACAGAATTGTAGGGGTTGGAAAGGACCTCAGGAGATCTCTAGACCAACCCCCCTGCAGAAGGAGGTTCCCTACAGCAGGTCGCACAGGAAGGTGTCCGGGCAGGTCTTGAACACCTCTAAAGAAGGAAACTCCGCAACTTCGCTGGGCAGCGTGTTCCAGTGCTCCGATACCCTCACAGTAGAGAAGTTTTTTCTTAGATTTGTATGGAACTCCTGTGTTCCAGTTTGTGCCCATTACACCTCGTCCAGTTGCTGTGCACCATAGAAAAGAGCCCGGCCTCGTCCGTTCTCCTCCCACATTTCAGATATTTATATACATGGATTAGATCCCCTCTTAGTCTCCTCTTCTCCAGGCTGAAGGTCCCCAGCTCTCTCAGCCTTTCCTCGTATGGGAGATGTTCCAGACCCCTAATCACCTTTGTGGCCCTGTGCTGGACTCTCTCCAGAAGATCCATGTCTTTCTTGTACTGGGGAGCCCAGAACTGAACACAGGACTCCAGATGCGTCCTCACCAGCGCAGAGCAGAGGGGAAGGATCACCTTCCTCCACCTGCTGGCCACGCTCTATTCAATGCAGCCCAGGATCCCATTGGCTTTCTTGGCCAAAAAGGCACACTGCCAGCTCACGTCCAACATATTGTTCACCAGGACAATGATATAGTTCTATTCCACTTACATAATTTGAAGAAATAACTAATTCTCATGCTAAATCACATAAATCACAGATCAGTAAATGTGTATGTTTTCTAGGAATTTCATTTATTACTGATTTAATTTTAAAAACTTATTCCATTCTTCCAAAGCTTTGGATATGCCAAAGTAAAGCCATTCAAAAAAGAGGCACAAGGCCAGATAGAGAAATGTTGCATACAGTAGGTATAATATATACGGCATGGAACATGGATGCATGTATCTTCAAATAGCCAAGATTTTCTTATTTGCCAGCTGTTGCATGCTTGTTGAAAAGAACAGAGTGATATAAAGACTAAACATATTCCTGTGCAGCAAAATATTCCCCAGTGTTAGTCAAATAATTAAAGAGAGGATTGGTTCTGAAGCAGGTGATTCCTAAATTATTAGTGTACAACAAGAAAAATGTCAGTGGCACTTCTAAAATATACCAATCAATTGGAAGATACATTTCTCATCTTTTTATGGGTTTGTTGTACCTTCATAATATGTCTACACTGTTCAAGACCATGAAGCCAAAAAGCAATGTGAAACATGGACGCTGAACACTTGTACGGCTTACACTTCACTCCAGCTCCAGTTTTGGATTGCTGTTGCAAAATTGTTTCCCCTGGGACAAATCTGTCAAAGAGGGGTTAATGTCAAGCTTTGAAGATACCAAATATTCTGTGAAGATCTGGGGTCATGAATCAGTCCCCAACCTGTTTTTATTAAATTAGTTGAATACAATAACAAAACAATTGCTTGCATTGCAGAAGTCATGTTGGACCACAGTGCTAGTCCTCCTGGCTCACCACTTCTAGCAGTGAATTTGGAGTAAAAGGACGTTTTCATGCCTATGTGAACGCACAGCCTGCTGAAAATTTCCAAATAGGAACAGATGTTTTGGCTTTGCATGATGTGTCCAGTCTTTGCCAGCTGCGCAAAGATAATCCACCAATCAAAGTCTAATCTTTCTCATATAAATAGAGAGAGTGGTAAAGGAATTAAAAAATGAGGAATTATGCTTTATTTCATTCAATATCTTAGATTATGCTAGAATAAGACAATAACATTATTTTTTTATTTGTTTCTTAATAGATCTTCGAGGCAGCAATAGTTCTAGAAATAATTCTTTTTGTTTCACTTCCTGAGGTCTTTATTTTTGATTTTTTTTTTTAAATTCAGTTTACTCCTACCGACATAAGCATGCAGAGTAAGAAATCTATGGTGTCTTCTGTTTAAAATGCCTGACTACAATACTCTCTGTACCCTCATTTCACTAACAATGATATCTCCCTGCCAGTGGATCATAAGATCTCATTCACCTTCAATAACACCATGGACATATCACATTTCCTGCATTACCTTGCTTTAATGCAAATTCCTCACTCCAGCCTAACCCAAACTGATTTAAATTAGAAGTTGACACTGCTTTGAGCAAGGGGTTAAATCACATAACCACCTTAATTCTAGTGTTTCTTGGAAATGTGAACTGATGGACTGTAGCATGCTTTTTTCCTCGTTGCTAAGATTAAAGCCAATTAACCGTTTTATGATACGATGTAAAAAGGAATAACATAGCAAATGATGCACCTGTTTGTCTGTAGCTCTAAAGCCTAGAAATGCTGACAATGTAAAGTGAAATTTCATATTGGAAAGATATATTTGAATCCACAAGAAGGACCCCAGGAAGCCATCTATACCATTTATATTTGCAAAACTTTTAGTATAGAATTCCATCCATTAGGTTATGAGCAGTACATTAGACTTACAGCAACCAGAAAAAGCTGTGGTTAAACCCAGACTGTTCTCCTAAAAGAGTCAATCAGCTGCTGTGTAGATCAGCCCTGTCCATACATGCTCTGGCAAAATTTTTTAATAGCTGATTATTATATAGAAAACAAACGTGCATTAGATTTCAAATATGTTTCAGGCTAGATGTGTGAAAGAAGGAAATAAGTTACTCCTTATCAGAAAGGAGTGAATTAAATCATTTCATCATCTTATACACCAAGCTGGGCTTCTTTTATATTAAGTATCTGTTCATATTTTCCTAGTTGTGAGAACTGCTTCATGGCATATACAAAAGGAGTTGCATCCTGCACTCACTGCTTCACAGTAATGCCAAAACTGAAAGGCTTCCTAATGCAACTGCTGATCAAGGCCTTTCTTTAGTGAACACTTAACCCTAGGCTCGCAGATGAGGCTCACTGAACTAGTCATGCATTCAGAGCTAACCATGTGCTTAAGTGTTTCAGCATGTGGGAAAGCCCGTGTTCTGCATTTAAAACAAAAGCATGAGAAGTTCATGTCAGGAAAGGAAGTATTTAGCTCCAATCTAATTGTGCATCTTCAGTTCCTTCTGATCTCATCTTTCCTACCAGAGATGTTCCCTGTTGCTGTAGCACAGGATGTTAGCATCTCAAATCAAACTGGGAGACCAAATCAATTTTTAATTGCACTACCACAGGAAAGATTTCCATAAGTGCAGGAAATAGTGATGGGCAACAGTTGTACTGATGAGACCATTGGCACTGCAAGCTGCTGCTCCAGAGTGCTGCTTGGGCTGATGGCAGCAGCTGTTTGCCTCCATTTCACTGCTGGTGGTGCAGGCTCTAGGGAGAGCAGGCTGATATGCATGGATACCATTTGCTCCTAGACCCAAGTAAACAGGAAAGCCTGTATCCCTGGATGGCCCCTCCCTATTCCCCCCAATTGCACTGCAGTGCCCACACTAAATTTGCTCCCAAGTGACGACTTTCAGCCTCTGCTGATGAGGGGTGGTGAATCAACAGACCAGAAAGCTGCTTGATCTTCAGATCTCATTGAATATTTAGTATATTAAAGAACAGGGCAACATGTTCAACCACAGGAGCTGAGCTTTGCAATGAGCTAAATGCCTGTGGCGGGGATGTTTCAGGACAGAAGGGACACATGGTGTCAAATTCCTTGCGGCAGAGGAAGCCTGGGCCTGGCTCTTCCACATCTGCCGTTGGTGCTTTAGGGCCTCAGCCGCTGCTCTGCTGCAGTTTAGCCCTGAAGTTTGTCTCACAGGTGAAACCAAACTCACAGCAAGCTTGGGGCTGAGAAAAAACATGCTTTGTGCTGTATTTGCCCTTTCTTTGAAACCTACTGCCAGCAGGTTTAACAAGAAGTTATGATGAATTTCCTCATATGTATACATGTATATATGTGTATATGTATGTGTATGTATATGTATATAACAGCCAGAAGGATTTACCACAGCAGAGCTCAACAGACCTCAAAACCAAACTTGTGAACAGCCTGCAAGCATTTTTGCAGTTTGCTGTCCAGCCAGATGTCCTGGACTCAGGAACTTCAGCGGTTGTTCATGGAAACAGTGCAGGCTGTGCCAGCCTTTCAGAGCCTGCCTGGCACTGACTCATCGCAGCACCAAGAGGTAAACCACTCACAAAGAGATGCCTTAACAGCTGACGGGAGCATCTGATTGTCCATCGATATTTCTCTGAGGCAGTAAGGCATTTTCATTCTCTCTTGCTTTTTCCCTTTAGGAAAATCGATGGCACCAACGTCGAGGAGGATCACATTGAGCTGACAGAAGAGGGGAGGCCTGTGCAGCCCAGCACCCGCAGGCCGGCCCCGTGTGACTGCTACTGCTGCGGGCTGCCCAAGCGCTACATCATTGCCATCATGAGCGGCCTGGGCTTCTGCATTTCCTTTGGAATTAGGTGCAACCTAGGTGTTGCCATCGTGGAAATGGTGAACAATAGCACAGTTTATGTTAAGGGCAAACCAGAGCTGCAGGTGAGAAATCATCCTCCTTGCCCTGTTCTGACTGGACCCCTTCACAGAACTGTTAAAGTGCCATCAAAAACTGAGGCACGGAGACACGCGAGTCTGGATTCTCGTATACGTGTAGGTTCTTAATCCCCACTTAGGTCTCTAAATCACACTAAAAATCTGTAAGATCTGAGCGTTTGCAATGACATATAAAGACTAAGTGACAGAAGTGAGAACTGCATTGGCTTCTATGTTTATGAGGTTCCCAGTCTTTCCATTTTAGACAGATTTTGTTGCAGTGGCAAAAGTCTTTACTGTCTCTCAGGGAAAGACTTCCTGATGCTGCTACATAAGAAATGATTAACTGCTGCGTGTGGTGCTAATCTCTACTCAGATTAGTGGATGAATTTCAAGACCTTCAGGTAGTCACTGGCAGTAAGTCAACAGTTATTTACAGGTTACTGACAGTGCAGATTGCTGTTTAGAGGTAACTGGAGTTAGGCGTCAAGCTGTTTCAAATTTGCAGTAGATGGCACGTGGTTCACAGCAGATGCCTACAAGTTTTAAAAATGCAGCCAGTGAACTGTGGGTTCAAAGCATATCCAAGTTTCTCCAGTCCTGTTTTGGTACAGGTCTGTGATATTGTGCATCCTTTTCTGGACTTTATGAACTTGAATACATAAATTTGACTTCTTTTTGGATCCTGTTAAAATGAGTTATTTACAGGAGTATAGACTCTTACCTGATGTTTCCCCATGAGTCCTTTGAAATAACACAATCTCCAGTTGTTCTGTTTGGGCACAAGCACCTCCTGGTACGGGAACTTTCTCCATGTCTCTCAATGTCTCTGCATTTAGAAATTAGCACTACGTAGAAACTAAGATGGAAATCACTGGTGGAAAATTAGATACTTAGAAATGGAAATGCGACTCAGCACAAGAAAGCAGATCTCTTGTCAGAGTTCATATTGATGGGAAGGGAAATTCTTTAGCCCTTGTAAACGTGCCTGGGTGATCAGTGCCATCTCACTCCCAGAAAGTCAAATAAGGAGCTGTCTTGTAGTTTGCTTGTTTGAAAAAAAAAATCAGCCTACTGAGGAAAGCTGTTTCTTCCTTTTACACACACAAAGTAGTAGAAAAAAAAAAAAAAAGCAGATTCTAAGGTCTATCCCTAGTTTTCATACTTCTGTAGTGTTTTAGTTCAGAATCTAAAAGGCAATCTGTGCTGTTTTCTCATACGGTTCTTAACCACCTTTTTCTGCCATGTGTTTAGCACAAAAATAATCATGAAGTAAAACATTATGGTTTCTCTTTGCTCTAAAATAGTTCTTCTGAATGGACTGTTAAAGAAGAAAATGTTCACACTGATCTTACATTAGTGTAATTGTACTGAGTCAAGCCCTGTTCTGATGTCCCAGAACGAAGGGCAGGAGGGGTACATTGGGTCACCTTTTCTTCACTGCCCTGTGTTTTCTTCTGGACTTTGGCTATCCCTCTTCTGAATGAAATATGTCAAAACAGGCTCATCAAAGAACAGGAACGCCCTTAATCAGGAAGAGCTTTGAGAAGACTGAAACTGTTTGGAATCCAAAGATGAGGTATATTGTGAAAGCATTTCTCTTAGCTGTAGACGTTTTTGGCTAGGAACCACCTATGATCAGTCTGAGGGTGGTCTTCTGTATCCAAATCCAGCCCTTTACATGTATAATTTTTAATAGAAGGTACACTAGTCAGCTAGCTAGTGTAACCTAGCTTTAATTGTAGATCGCCTTGTCTTCGGATGTTACCCTTGCTCTCATGCTACTACTTCATGTAGATGCTGGATGATCAGAATTTTACCTTGCTGAGATGAACCACGGATAATGTAAGACCAGCCTGACCAGGCAATTGATTAATCCAAAGGGCCTGAGCAATCTTGATAATCAGGTATAAATGGATATCTCCACTGAAAGGCAGCAAGTCCTTCTCGTAACACTGAGCAGGCTTGGAAATAAAGGTTTGGGGAAAAAGCAGCCCAAAGGGCAAGAGGCAGAGATGAAGGTCCAGCACTAGCTGCCTTTTGGTAGAAACTTTTCACTTTCCTGTTCACTCTGATAGAGCAGAAAGAGTAAAGTCACATAGCAATTCAACATAATTCTGCCTTGACAAGGAGGGGATTCAAGGTCAGTAACACCAGTGCAAAGAGACTGTCGTGATTTGTAGGAAAGGGTGACTTCTGTGACTTGCTGGTGACTTCCAAACAGTATTTACCTCATAATCAGTAGCTTTGTCTTACAGCATTTTTGTGTTTCCTTTACAGAAAGCCCAATTCAACTGGGATCCAGAAACAGTGGGACTCATACATGGCTCTTTTTTCTGGGGTTACATTGTGACACAAATTCCAGGAGGGTTCATCGCAAACAAATTGGCTGCTAACAGGTTAGGAAACAATAATTAAAAGCTCTACAGCCTTACAAATGTCTGTTTTACACTGTTTAAATGATGTTTACCAACATAGTGAATGAACATGCTAGAAGAATTTGAAGCTCAACTTGCAGTACTTATTTCTGTAACCAAATAAAGAGCTGCACTTCTATTATGGGTCTGATTCCTGCTTCTCCCAATTTACTCTGTTCATCTCAACTATGTACACATTTCTTGTTTTCTAACCAAGAATGTTTTCTGGAGAGTGTTAGGCAAATCGTACCTTATGTTTCAGACAATGCTTGTAGCATCTGTCTTTCCGAAGTTGGTTCAGTGGTTTTTAGCTCAACTTAGCAAATTATTTTTTTCCAAATAAATTTGAGTTTTCTCTTTTAAAATTTCCCTGTGGATTGAAATGTCTACCAGAAATTTTGAAGCTGGGGATGTAGGAATTACAGAACTATTTATGTTCTGAAGACACAAACCCATACTCATGAACATGGATATATTTTCTGTGGCTGGATACAGTACCGATGTCTGAAATTAGGATTGCCTAGAACTTTTGTAAAAGAGCCTTATGAATACTGTTTGGCAAACTCTGAACTTCTATACAGATTTCTTCCATGCCCATTGTGTTTGTGGGCTGATTTTTTTTTTTTCCAATTTGACTATTTTTGAAAATAAGAAAAGTAGCTAATTTTGGCAAAGCTAACTTTGGTTTTAGGCTTTACTTCAAGAAGTCTTTAGAATTTGTATTGTGATCCCAACTGATATAAGGAGACTGAACACAGCTGGCTGTAAATGAGCTCATGAGATATGCATGTGAGGGACATTTGGGATCTACAGTTGAAAAAGAGTGTTGGCACTCATGCTGTTCTCTGCGAACAAGATATGACATCCACAAAGGCTTTCATAACTGGAAAAAATCTTTAAGAGCAGCTCTACATTGTTTTGCCCCAAATAAAAGTACTTCACTCTGTATTCTACAGAGAGTTACAGGGGTTACAAAACTGTCTGGGCCTTCTTCCAGTCCATGGCCCTTATGGAAATGACTCCAGGACAGAGTCATCCCATAGAATTCTCCAAAAGTTCAGCTCCAGCTCTCCTCTATCCATAGCCAAAAGCTGCTCTACGTTGAGTATGCAATCCTTCTTCAACACTACTAGCAGCCTCAATTCTTCATTTCTCTACCACTTAGAGTTCCTAAGCAGGGTACTTTTCATTCTCTTAACAAGCCAAACCAGTTAGCTGAGTTTAATCATTTTTCCACTCTTTCCAGTCTTGCCACCAGATTTTGCAGCAGAAGGGCCCAAAACCAGAGATGTGCACACTGTTGGCTGAATAATTCAGCATATTATTAATTTGGCTTTTG
>VXAV01007197.1:19585-30965 GCA_013399715.1 Alectura lathami | reverse complement strand
TTTTTTTTTTTTTTTTTACAAACAGTAAAATCAACAAAGTTTACCCTCTAGCTCAATGTATTGTGTCAGCTGATCACTTTATTAGGTACATATTGTGCATGTGCACAGAAAGCTATACTTCTGTCCCCATGATGCTTTCAGACTCTTTCTGATACTACAATATGACATCACATTATAGATTTAATTACAACTGTGTTTAGGAGTAGAATTTCCTTGAGGAGCAACAATACCTCAAAGGAGATAAAAGGGAATTCCTGTTTGTAGTATCAGGAATCAGAGATCTGTCTAACTTCATGTTTTTTGATTATTCTTTGCTCTTCCAACTAATTTCAGCTTGAGTAAATTCAGCAGTGGTACAGTTTCCATTTCAGAGGGGTGACATCTGTTTACTAAGACCACAGGACAGGAAACAAAATCCAGGGAGAGCTGGGGCCAATTTGTGAACCCCTCCCCTAGAAGGACAAATGCTTTCTATTTCACAGCTGCAGTAGGTAATGAGATGTATTATTCCACTCTGTTACTGATGTTATAGATTTAGGTCTTTTGTTACCTGTGTAAATCCTGCTCAGCACCACTGTGGAATCTTGAACACACAGGAAGCCCCATCCCAGGCATTTCTCTAATGCAAGTAGTTATCTACAGTAATCTGGGATTCAAACAGATCTCAGAACTGCTGAAAATATTGAATGCTTTACGGTTTTGCACTAAAACAATCAGACACCACGTAAGTTGCTTTATACATCCTAATTTGTATAAATCTGCATTCCACCAAACAGCTCATGGACCATTTAGCGACTAGGTCCCTTTAATTTGCTCTTCTCCTCAAACATGAATCCTAATGAAATTTCTTCATTGTCTGGTGGTGACAAGGAGACATGAAACATATGGCACCCCATGATATCAGCTTTCAGTAACAGCACCCTGCTGGGCAGAGGAGTCTGTTGCTGGAGAAGTCTGTTTTGATCCCGAAGTGGCAGCTGGCTGGGGATCATGGTGGTGGGGAGAAAATAATACATCAATGAATTAAAAAGAACTGGGATATTCTTGGTCACAGTGGAGATCAACTTCTTTGTGGTTAAAGGCAGTGAACTGCTGGAAAGATGCTGGCTATTTGCAGAAACACTACTTGGCCTCTTGAACAGTAACAGAAGAGTGGCTGGTTCTAACACAGTATAAATGATGCATTTACAACCTAGGCATATTAAGAGTTGGCATTAAATGAAGTAGCAAAGATTGGAAACTCAATCTCCAGAGCTAGCTGTTTGGATAATAGAACACGTTCTCATTGTTATGGCTAATTCTTCCACTAGCTTATTAACTTAGTTTTTACTGAATTTGCTGTAGTTCCCTAGACAATCGATAGCATAGCAATAATACATGAGCTTTAAATCCTTACTCAAAAAAAAAAAAAAAAAAAAGAGGAAAAAGAAAAATGAATCTGGCAAAAAAAAAGATTTTAAAAGTTTATAAATATTTTGAAGTGGAGATGCTAAACAGCTATGCATAGGAAGATCTACATACGTCTTTGGCAGAAAAATCAAAAAGGAGAAAATATTTTTCCAAATATTTCTCCTGTCACTATTTCAGAGCAAATATCTGTCTAATACCATTCATATATCAGAATGAAGCTTAATGTGTCATTTTTGAAATGCCACAGGCATAATAAGCCAGTTCAGAACTTGTTCAATGTCACTGAATTTGAGCACTTTGAGAAAGGAACATGAACTGTGGTCCTCAAATGGCAGCGTGCTTCCAGCCAGCGTTTGTGTAGCTAGGAGTCAAGGACCTTCACCACAAGGGAGTGCTTGACTCTCAGGGTGTCACTGTGAGACCTGGAGTAAGACAGGGCTGCTCAGAGTTGACCTCCCATCTCCCAACATGCTGTGGTGCCTGGGCCACCAGGCACTGCAGCTTTCTGCCTGCAGAATGAATGATCTCCCATACAACGGCAGGGAATATGGTGCTTTGAGTTGCAGACAACACAAAGACGGCAGTAAACATCTGAGGATTAACAGTGATCTGTTCAGTTCAAACAGTGCTCAGCATTTGTGGAGAACCCTTTCTGTCAGTTCAAATAGTTTTCAGTGCTGCAACAGGACCTGAGGGGCGATCCTCTGGTATATCATCTAAAAATGTTGGGGTCATGAGTTCCTGATATTCAGAGAGAGGGTGACACAGCTATTGAACCCTATTCATGGAGCAGAAAGGAAACCTGAGGCTTCAGTCAGCCAGCTGTGAAGATATATGGAAGCCTGCAAGCCCACAGCCCCTCCCATACTGAAATGACTGCCCTGTGGTCCAGCTGTTCCTCATGTCTATTGTCAGTATTTTTGGTTATTATTAAAGTGTGCACAGATCTTCAGTTAAACTTAGGAAAGCCCACATCTCTGCAGGGAAGAGCTCCCACAAACTGTGGGGAATGAGGCAGATCCAGCTTTGAGTGTTTCCCCGGGGTCTCTGAGCATTCTGGAGTTTCAGAGATGATGCTTGGACCTATAACTACCACACCAATTTTTCTGATACCCATTTCTCAAATGGGCAGAAACGTTTGGGAGGCTGCAAAAGATTTCCCAACAGCACCAGGCCCCAGGTGCATCTAGAGCTTTGATTGACTTGTACTCAGTTGCAGGAAGTGCTCTTCCCAAGCAGAATAACAAAATGTTTATATCATGTTTTTCACAGAAGCTATCTTGTAGAAACATCTCTTCTATGCCATAGTTGCAAAACACACTCTTAGCTATTATTTAGAGAAGATGCTGAGAAGGAGTTGATGTCAAACTGTGCTGTTACGTGTTTCAACAGCAGGAAGTGGAAATAATCAGCACACTCTCACATTTCAGTGTGGCACTCAACTAGACTTTATCTGATTTTAAGTTAAACCCCACTGATATAAAATAATTCAAGTACTTCCCAGGATAGGAATGCTTCTCTCAGTTCAGGCCTCATGTGAACAGCTTAGCCACCAGTAAAAACATCCATATCTAGTCTGTGAAATAAAGGAAAATAAACACTAGAAACTTAGTTTAAGTGTGCCTAAAACTCCTGTTTCATTCAGGAAAGAAAACTTATTGACCTTATGGGTACTTACCCGCTTTACCAATATGGCAATTTTACAGCTGTCTGTGTTGGTGACTTGGTGGGCAGTGGTGAGTTGTCTTTGAGACTGTGCTTGGGAACAGTGTTGCATCTGAAAAGTAGATAATAATTCTAGGTTGCTTTTTTTCAAAGGGTATTTGGAGCAGCTATTTTTCTAACATCTACACTGAACATGTTCATCCCTGCTGCAGCAAGAGTACATTACGGTTGTGTGATGTTCGTAAGAATTCTCCAGGGTCTGGTGGAGGTAAGAACACTCACCACTTTCATTTTGGGAGATTTGGTTCTAGAAAGTTATAAAAATTTTGGCCAGGTTTTCCTATCTGTCTACAGTTTAACTTGTTATTGTTATTATTATTATTTTCCATAGCTTATCTTAAAAGGAAATACAAAATTTGTATTTAGTGTACTGCAGATAGATGTAGTTTAGCCTACATGTGCCTTCCACTGCATGAGCTAAACAGCGTTTTTACCTCGGAACACCTTACCATTTAACTGATTATCTAAGTTAGTTTGCCATCTTCATACCCCAAAAAGAATGCTCTTCCAGGCTTTTTTAACTCTTTGTACATGGTTCCGTGGTGACAAACAGCTAGACAGGCTGACAGTGTCAGCAACTGCTTAAAGTAGGAATGCAGTGAACGCCAATCATGTGATGTGTGAAATGTCTGCCAGGGCGTCACCTACCCAGCCTGCCATGGGATGTGGAGTAAGTGGGCTCCTCCACTGGAGAGAAGCAGGTTGGCAACAACATCGTTCTGTGGTAAGTTGATAGGCTTATAAGAATATAGATATATATTTTATTTGTTTTGTGGTTTATAAGAGAAATGCAAACCCTATGCACTTTGTTGCACCTGTCCACAGCCACATTAGCTTGCACTCTGAGCTCATAAACACCGAAGTCTTTTTTTTTATATGTATATATATCACTTTTTTATCACTTAAAATCAATCTTCAGCATGACCCTTACAGTAAATGATGTGTCAGATGACAGTCTAGATGTGTCAGATGAGAGAAATTGCACTTTTTTTTTCATCTACTCAATCCTTAGGGATCGTATTTGCCATATGTATTGATTTGACTCTTCTAACCAAGTATGCACTTAAAACACATTTTAAAAGACTTGAGGACTTTGTCAGGCTTTGCTTTGCTTACTGGGTCCTTTCCTAATGCTGACAGTCAGCTTTCTGGAAGATGGTCTGTGGCTCAAATCACTGACCTATATTGCCTAGTTGATAATTCCAGAGAAATCTGTGAATGCTAGTATCTCTTTATTGACTCCAGACTGGATTTGGCTAGAAGGCTAAATGGGAGGAAGATAAGGCATAACCCAAATGCACTCCTTCCATGCTTGTGTGCTGTGAGGTCCAGATATGCAGAGTACAGAGCAGAAATGATTCTGCTATAATTTCAGATGAGCTTTGTTGAGAGTGAAGAAAAAAGTTCTGCTCACTACTTCATTCTGTCATTTCTCATCCTCCAAGACACCCTCGTCATCTGCATTTGCCTTGTCCTTTCCCACTTGTAAAAGGGAAATTGGAATGGTGAGCGGTTGTCTAATAATAACTGATAAAAAATCAGAAATAGTCACACATTAGAGTGAGCAGTTGAGAATGGAGGAAGATAAAACAGTGAAAATAAATATTGGTGGTGGGGTAAAGCCAGCTGAAGCTGAATGTCTGTGAGAGAGAATATTCAACAGAAAATATAAAAGTCACAGGAAAAAAATCCATTAGCAGTGGAACTGAAAGGCTTGGAAAAATACAGTGCTACAATACATGTGGAGTAGTAAAAAGAAAAGTGGAATGTGAAAAAAAGCCTCTTTAAACTGTGAGAATGTTATTTTTGCTACAAATGACTCCAAGCTTTAGAGATTATTTAGGTGTTTCAAATTTCTGCAGAAGAACAGACCAAAAAAGAAGTTCCTCCACACTCACTGCTGAAATCCTAGCAGTGGGTAGAGAAAGATCCATCGTGTAGCTCAGCACCCATTTCAGTTGCTACAGATCATCAGTTCTTGCACTTGAAAGCTGAACAGGAACAATGGAAAGGTTAGGAAACCTTGTGTTAACTGTGTTCCTCGGTTCTCTATTCTCTTGCCCAGGGCTTCACTGCTGCTGTAAGAAAACGACTACATTTCTTGCCTACTACTTCACTACTGCTGTAAGAATTAGAGAGGCAAAGGAGAAGGATCACTTCTCATTGCAGAGAGGCTTTTGCTAATGAACAGAGCAAGGTGTACCTCCACATTTCCCAGCAGTGTTAGGTTATAGGTGTTCATTAACAAATGTGTAATGTCAAAAACACAAGTATCTGATTACCTGCAAAAATTCAAAGCAGCGCTTCTCACGAGAACCACTGTCACTGTCTTATGCTGAAACCAAACGTCCAGATTATATGACTTCTGCCTGGGATCTTCATGGAAATTGCTTTCCAAGCACTTAAACACTCAGACCTTTCTGCAAGTCATTCAGAAATATATTTTGCCAGTAATATATGTCGCCTGATCTGAAAACCTTGGCACAGCCCACTTTTTGTCCTTTTTGTTTTCCCGTGTCAACGTTTGGCTATTTATTCTGGCTGTTTCTTCATGAACTAAACATGGTTAAACAACTCAGGGTTGGTGTGAATGCTCCCTTCACTTGCAGTGCTGGTCGGGTGGTGGAGCTAGAGCCATGACACAAGATTCTCAGTGTATCTGCAGCCATCAGATTTCTGGACACCAAGAAGGCTTCTGAAACCTGGGGGCTGTTGGCTTCTCTGGAGTTTACCTCATATGCCACAGGGTTAGGAGGAATTCCTCTCTTCAGCTCATAAAACTTATGCCTGCATGGTGGTACACCATCAGTGTCAGCTTTGGGAATACCATTTACTTAGAGGGCACAGCCCTTCTATCCTTAAATGAGCTTTGTGATCCCATCCCAGTGAAGACTGGTCCTTTCCACCATCCCAAGCAAAATTTCACAGCTGCCGCCCCATCCCAAATATTCAGTATTCACCAAAATAATACGATGCCAATGAACCAGAAGCATCCCTCCATTTCTGCCCCTCTGTCCACCTGCCTGGATTGGCTGTAGTGAAGACTGGGCTCATTTGTCGTCACTGACATATTTTCTTAATCCTTTTTCTCCTCAGGGTCTTATGCAGGTGCAGTGGTCGCCATGCCGTTGGCAGGTGTGCTAGTACAGTATATAGGATGGTCTTCAGTCTTTTATATTTATGGTGAGTTGCTTAGCATAAAGGATCTCTCCTCCTAGTACTGCCAGCAGTTTTGTTAAGTCTGTGTAACAGGTATGGATCAAAGTTGATCTGGGGAATTAAGCGGTTGTAAATGGCTCTTCCATTTATTCTCTACTTATGGCAGCTTCTGAAAACTTTCTATTTTATAATCTGTTGTAGCATGTTTTAAAATTGTAATGGCCAGACTAGAGCCCATAGTCACCCAGTGACAGTGCTGGTTGCAGGATGCTCTGCAGCACAAGCGCTCAAGAGATACGCGTCCCAGAGCACCCTATACAGCGTGTGGGGCAGTGTGTGCTGCTGATGGGGAGACTAATGTCTCTGAAAGCTTCTGCCCTAGGAAGTCTAGCCCGTGTGGTGAGACGGGTTTTCTCTCTCTTCCCTGGAGACACAGAACACACCATAATGTTTAGCATCTAAATCTGTTTGTGAAGTCCTTGTACACAGAGAGTGACCATGTTAATATCAGTCTGTTTTTTTCCTTCCCCTGGTCCCAGATAAAGCTTTGCTTCTGCCTTTTCTCTGCTCCACATACACTGTGCCATATTAGCGACAGAATGCTCAAATACTTTGCAAACAGGCATACAATATACGCAGAATTGGGAATCATTTTTTCTTCCTTCCCTGAGCATATTTTGTATGCAGATTTGGTTTATTTGGCTCTTGAAATAACCTTAAGGCCTTTAGATATAGAAGTACTGATTAACTGGCTTTTAAAACTGAGCTTTGCTCTTCCTGCCTCTCCAGGAATGTTTGGGATTGTTTGGTACATGTTCTGGCTGCTTCATGCCTACGAGAGCCCTGCTGCACATCCAACAATAACCAGCGAAGAAAGAATATATATAGAAACAAGCATTGGCGAAGGAGCCAGCCTAGCTAGTGCAAATGTAAGTAAAAGGCTTTTCAGTGACTAGTTATAATTTATGAACTCTTTACACAAAATCAGCACATAATGGGATGGATACTGTTAGCTTCATCAGAATAGCGAAGCTGTTTGTGTTGATGCTTTGGGGCTTTTCGTTTTATGAAGACTACAAAATCAGGCTCATGCAGGTGGACAGGACAAGTTCAGCATCAGGCAAAACCTGTAGAGTTGTTCCAGTTCTTGGCTTACAGAGCAGCCCTAATATAGGGAGGGGAAGGGAGTGGGGAGAGCAGGAAACAACACATTCTGATCTGCTCTTGAGTAAAATTCAGTGGGAGTGCAGGCCAGGACCTCTGCCCAGTTCTCCCTCACAGTAGCTCACTGCATTGTTTTAACGCTTCTCTCCCCAGGATGAGAAGTGGCTGAAGTCACTCAGGTCTTGTTTGGAGACACACACACTCACTCCAGGTCATGGTTTTGCCCTTCCTATACGGTGTTTTCTCTGAAGAGGACACTACTACCACCACCATGTGTTCTCACATGACGGCAGGCATACAGTTGCCTGTAAAACACATATACTATTTTAAAGAAAGGCAAACACTAGTGTATATTGCCATAGTTACTATTTAGGCACTGATTTGTAGTCTATTGCAAGTGAATAGAGCTCTGAAGTTTTTGTTTGTTTGTTTGTTTGTTTTTGCTCCTGCTGTATGGAGTACTGAAGAATAAATGGAAATGCCAAAAACAAGCTATAGGTATTAAACCCTCTACCACAAGCTTTTTTTTGCTGACTGAAATTAATTAGGTTGAAGCAAGTAGCTGCCTGCTGGTGTACTACTTGGTGTTTCTTAGTTTGGAAAATACTTTTTCTCATAATATGTTTGCTGGAATGTCTCAAACCTCATTATGCCAAAAAGTGGGGAACAGAACAATATTTTCTCTGATTTTCTTTGACTCCGTCATTGATTCTAGTATCCCAACAGCAGGATTTCAGAAGACCTTCTGTAAATTCAGTAAGCAGAATAATAATAGTACAGTAGTCATCCTAAAAATCAAAACTATTCCAAGAAAGTTTCTCTGCCTCTCTTTTGCCACTAATGCAGGAGATATCTTGTCATCCACTTATTTTGTAAGTGATTCACAATGTAAATTGTATGCAATATACTGAATAGTCCTGATACTAAAAGGTACTTGCTTATCTCTCATTCTTCTGCCTAATCAAAAATTCTTTTTTTTTTTTTTTCCCGCCCTAGAAATTTAGTACTCCTTGGAAAAGGTTTTTCACTTCAATGCCAGTTTACGCAATCATTGTGGCTAACTTTTGCAGAAGCTGGACCTTCTACTTGCTCCTTATAAGTCAGCCTGCTTACTTTGAAGAAGTCTTCGGATTTGCTATAAGTAAGGTAAGTGTCTGAGATGAACGAGTTGAAGCAGTGGCCTTCAGACTCTACTCTTCTTGAGGACTCCTGGATGCCTCTGGAGTCACTTCAGTACATTATTCCCAGTAGCTGCGATGACATACTTTTACTAACCTAATAGAAAAGAAAGCTTGCTAGCATCAAATTATTAGCAAAAATAAAGAACTGAAAAGTTGCTTTCATTGATAACAAAGAAAAACATCACGAAAACCACCATGTAAGTAAATAGAAATGCACATTTTGTTTAGTGCTGGCCGTTAGCATCACTTGCCAGGCAACTTTTAGCCTCCTTTTCTTTCTTCATCCTTACATTTCGTTGACAAAAGGGTCAAATTCTCTATGGATTGCTGTTGCCTACCGCTTCATTAAAGCCAGTATTGCTACATCACCCTTCAGTTCATGAATGAAGAATGCAAAATAATTGTTCCAGAAAAGTTTTTCCAACTTTCCTTTAAAAACACTACTTGTTTTACTGTAAATAATTTCAATATAGTGATGTATTTTTTCAATATAGTAATAAATTATTTATTCAAAGAAATGACGCTCTGAATGGTCAAGAGCAGCACTGTTATGAAGAGCAAGGTTATCAAGACAAAATAGATTTGTTTATTCTGAATTGCTTTTCATAAATGCTTGAATGTTCACTAATCAAAAAAATGTAAAACTGACAGTGTCAGTGTAAGGAAAATACTAGAATTCTAGCAAATAAACTCAAAATTCCCACTAAATTACTTCTTCAAAGAAAACCTCTAGAAGATGACATGCTGGCCACTAAAAATCTGCAAAACACAGTCTTTTCTTGTATCTGGGATAAATACCAGAGCTAACAGAAATAGTAAGAACCCTCTGCAGAAAATGTGAGAAAATGAGCATCAGTTTATAGGCTCTAATCTCACAGGAGTAGAAGAACATGCATGACTTCAAATATATGTTTAATTATTTATAAAATTATACAATACTTTCAGGTTTTATGTTGCATGTTCATTTATTGCCTGTACAATGTGCAGGTGCTGACTTCATTATAACAGTGTCAGGTGACAGACAGATTTGCTATGCAGAAGGCAGTTCTTTAAGAACAGAATAATAAAAATACATAAAAGCAGCTGAAAACCAAGACAGACCACTAATACAGGACACATAAAGAAGGGCTTTCTGGTATCAACAATATTTGCAGTCCTCTTGCAACTCTTTAGTGCAGCCACTGAAAAACAGAGATATTGCATGATATTTCTAAGGTGAGACTCTTACATGTGCTCTGGCTTCCCCTCCTGGGCTGTAAGATATTTACATAATGCTATTTAGGCATCTATTCTAATGAGCTAAATTAGAGAAGTCTTGTGCTCATTTGCTGGTCACTGGAGAGAGAAAAAAATCCTTTGGAGAACCAGCTCCAGGCTTCTTAGACAGAATTTTCTTTTATCTTTTTATTAGAGCTTGAGTCCCTTTGCTGTTCCCCTTGCACAGGTACCAGTTCTCAGAGCTGGGAACTACCTAGAAGAAAAGCTGCGTGCTGGAGTCCCCCAAGCTCCTAGAAAACCCTAACGCTGTGACAAAGGTAGCTTAAGGTCACCCAGGTCTTTGTTACACGTCCTGTTGGAGGAAGAGTCCATAATCCACACAAGGATATGTGCTAAAAATGCATCCTACGGAAAAAAAAAATATATATATATATATGATTCCTGTTCTTTCCCCCCTAAATCGTGAGGAAGGATATGAGCAGTAAACACTCCTTTGTCTAATTTCAGGTTGGCCTTTTGTCTGCAGTTCCCCACATGGTCATGACAATCATTGTACCCATTGGAGGGCAGCTCGCTGACTTCTTACGGAGCAGGAAGATTTTAACCACTACCACTGTAAGGAAGGTCATGAATTGTGGAGGTACTGCTGGATTCTGAAAATACAGTATTTCTGTTGTGTGCCGCACCTGGTGCAGAGATCATAGTTTGGCCCATGTTTTATTGCAACAAGAGAAAAATTACTCTAGTTCGCATTTGCAGCTGGTTAATCTGAAATATTTAGTGGGGAGATGATGTTAGATATCCTCATGCTGTAAATCCTTACTTATACAAGCGTACTTTTAAAAAGGGAGGCAGAAAGAATAGGGTAAAATAGGCCTCATCCTGAAAACTTGATTTCACAAAGCTAGCCATGTCCTGTGGTGCACTAGAGACCCCTTCCCAGTGGGTAGGGCCATAGATACAGCCTTGTATTAACTGGCTGTATTCCCATGTGCTACTTCCAGCAGAACCCACTGACAAATTCAGGCTGGAGAGATCAGCTAAAAGAAACATGGGGGGTGGACAGATTCATTTTCACTCAGCACGGAATAATATTTTTTTATTCAGTCATTGGAACAGAAAAATCAATGACATCTACATGTAACTGGCATAGACCAAATTGTAGCAGAAGTTTCAAGGCAGATAGCTGGTGGAGTCACGCTCCTCTGCCAGTTGCTGGCTTACATTATTAATGGATGGCACAGGCTGCCTGAAATAGAGATGGCTGCAGTCAGAGATGCCATGGAGTCTGGCTATACGTCTTCACAAAGGGTTCTCAGATTCCTTGTACTTTTGAGGTGTAGTTTCAGTATCATTCAAAAAAAGAAACAGAAGGAGTGTAATGTTAAATATTAGGGAATGTTAATTTCCAGTAAGGGCAGAGACTGTGATACCCAGGCATGTCCTACTCTGTCGGTGACACACTTGTCTGAAAAATTGTGTTTTTTTTCATCTGCCAAGAACTTGTCACTTCACTACAGCCA
>VXAV01007197.1:0-19403 GCA_013399715.1 Alectura lathami | reverse complement strand
CTGGTGTTAGCAGTAGGTTTCAGTGGCTTTGCAATTTCAGGTAAGAATTAATCTTATTATTAATTTTATTATTAATGATAAAAGTGATGTTCCCCTCACTGTTGTTACTGACACCATTTTACTATTGATTGCTGTTAGCATGGTTGCTTATGGGGTATTCCCTACTACTTCCTATACCAGAAATAATGTATTTCAGTACCTATGAAACACGTTGCATGTAGGACATGAAGCTTTGAAAGAACCCGCTCTGGATGGTTTCCAGTTTACATCATCTTTGTGCTGTTTGGTTTCTAATGCCCATTTACAGTAGTGGCCACCTTGCACAAAGAGTTACTTTAAAGAAGAAGAGTTATTCTGGAATCAACAGTTACTGAGGGGATATTGGCTGCAATCCCACTGCCAACCCAACTGCCAGTTTTTGCTTGCTAGGCCAATTCTATCTCTGCTGTGTGCTATAACCACCCCTTCGCCAGAACAGCTGTTTATGCATGTTTCATGAGGCTGACTTTGTAGTTCCGCCAGTACCTCTGGTACTAAAAGAAGCACGTCTTCTTATGAAGATGGAAGCCAATGTGCTGGAAGACTGCCAAGAAGATGGATCTATTGAACAAACCTGACCAACAAAATAACGGCTGGTCTTCAGTCTGTTCAGGGTTGCACAGATGTGAAGTAGTTGTGCTATTCAGTTATGAGAAGCTTGCATGGCAGGCCATTTCTATCAATCAATTTTGATTGCAGAAATTCCCAGCACTCAACTTTTTACTGTAATTAATCCCATGAATTTGGAATTCAACATCTTTTCTTATGATCAGTCATAGCTCATATGACTAATTTTCATTACCTAAAACATGATAATTATCTGAGATGATTATTACTATTTCTTTTTTTTTCTCATTGAAATATTTACTGAGAATATATACAGTCAGGGTAATCAATTTCCTTATCAGTTTGTGTTCTGTGGGGGTTTTGTTGTTCTATTTTGTTTAGCATGTCGTGAAAATATTACATAAGGAATTGGAAAACATGTTTAAAAAACACTACTGCATAAATAAAAGATCTTTTTAAAAACAAAAAGACATTTGACAAACATGACATCTTCATTAAAAATTTTTGCTGAGTGTATTGTTTCAGTATGAGAAGATGGGAAGTATGGATACCTTAAACTACTATGAAGCCAAAACAAGCTATATTTTCTATACAACACGGTCCCCATAGCTGGGGAAAAAAGGAGTTTTTGCAAAATAATAAAAAGTTACAACATATCTTCCATCTTTATCACCAAGAAAATACTACTTTTCTCTTTTGATTTGTGGTTTGGGGTTTCCTACCTGTTTCAAGCTTCTTCAGCCAGAATGGCTAGAGAAAACTCTATTGGCCTGGTAGCACAATTTGACTGTTGCCTATTGTGTGTTGTAGGATTCAATGTGAATCACTTGGACATAGCCCCACGTTATGCCAGCATTCTGATGGGGATCTCCAATGGTGTTGGGACGCTGTCGGGCATGGTGTGCCCACTCATCGTTGGTGCAATGACAAAACATAAGGTAATATGTTTTCTTAGTTTCTAGGAAAAGCATTAGGTTATGCAGCAAAAGCTAAAACATTTCAAATTTTCCGAGGAACTCCATTTCATCATTGATCTCTGCAGCTATTATCTATTGTTGTTGTTTGCTTTAAAAATTCACTTTTACAACAGTGCAGGGACCAGATTCTCAGCTGTGATAAACTAATTATCTGTGTGGGGAGATACTATTTTATACCAACTCAGGGTAAGTTCCTGCAGTATCTCCAAACTACTAGTGAATGCTGAAAAGGCTTACTTGGGAAACTCCTCTGCAATGCAGCCATTGTAGGGTTCCTAAGCAATCACTGATTAACTCAGTTGTTAGGGAGAGCCCTGCTTTTCCATGAATATTTCATGCGCCTGAGAGGAAATTCATTGTGAAGGAAAAAAAAAAAAAAAAACCTTTCCTATTGTATTAGCCTTTGATGTGAAATAAAAAATATTCACAATTCATCTCATAAATTGTTGTATCTGTAACATCAGGAATCAAACGATCACAGTCATTGTTCAGTATGTGCTAATTCATAGTATAATTCAGACATTAATATTTCTTTCTACTGCAAACTTAATGAGATCTGGGCTATTCTTTCAGACCCGTGAAGAATGGCAAAATGTCTTTCTGATCGCAGCCCTGGTGCATTACAGTGGAGTAATATTCTATGCTATCTTTGCTTCTGGGGAGAAGCAGGAATGGGCTGACCCCGAAAACTTGCATGAAGAGAAATGTGGCATAATTGATCACGATGAACTGGCTGAAGAAACTGAGATGAACAATGAAACTTTTGTAAGTCCAAAGAAAATGTATGGTGCTACCAGTCAAAACAGTGAAATACAGAGAAGGGAACGGGGAAAGCAAAAGCAAGTAACTCAAGACATGGAAGAACAGACTTCTTACCATTATGAAAATGGGAATTTTCAAGATTTGTCATAATACTTGAAATTGTAAGGTTTGTATAGCAGCTACTCCCACCCCCCTTCTACCTAGCTGCCCCAAATCATCTGGTATCCATATTCATTTTCTTATTCAATTGTGTGATGTCTGTCCTTGTGTCTGGACATGAGGGGTGGTAATTGCCTTCCAATAGCGTGGAAGAGAACTAACAACAATTGGACTGGGAGAAGTGGCACTAAATCTTCACTCTGCCACTGGATCCCCCTGGGAGGATCTCCTGCACATGTTAGGAGATGACCAGCCCTGGCAGAGCTCCTGCCTGGTGCGAGCCTATGACTGCAGGAGGAAGGAGCGCCTGTTACTTCTCACCTGAGTAGACAAAGGACAAAGTCATATCGGATGGTGGAACCACAGTGATATATGTGTTTGGTGGGGCTCCAGCAGCATGGAAGTCTGCACCAACTGGCACCGTGTTGCCTTTTGAGAATTTCTGCAGGTTGATGTTTGAGCTGCTTAACCCATGTCAAACTGCAAGGTCATAGCAAAAGATCAAAGTGGAGGGAAAAACAGATTTATGACATGAGGCAGTAATTAATTACTAATGGCCACTCAACAGCATGTAGAAGAGATGGCACAGTATTTCTTCAACATTTAATTGGTCGTCAGTCTGCTTTATTTGCATAGTCCACAGGGTCTGGATAAGGCAATAAAATGGATACTTGTGAGATTTGTTTCCTGCAAAGATATTGTGCCAGCATGAAATAATCTAAAAATAAATGATAAAAATCATCATTAGTGATGCAATATTATTAATCATTATGAAAAGAAATCATAGTTCTGCTGGGATTAGGTTTCTCACTCAATTCATTATTGTGAAGTAATCTAAATATATTTTTCTAGTTCTGCTCTGACAGAGTTCCTGGCCTCAACTCCAACAGTCCTTTATTTAGGTGAATAAGCTTACTTACAAGAGTAAAGTCTTTAGTTCCGAATCTATAACTTTTTCTTCATCAATACCACGGTTTGACTGATGCAACAAATGAAGTACTATACCATCTGAGAGACAGTAGAATATCTGTGTCCGAAAGTAACTTTCTTTTGCTATAGGTATATGTTGTACAGTAGAATGTGGCTTTAGCCTTCTTCTACCATTTTTAGAACCAACCCGTGGAGCATGCTGTATCACCACAAACAGTTAGTCTCTGCAACTCAGAGACTCCTTGTGGCGTTAGTATTCATTTCAGAATGGAGAATGTCAGTAAGATATGATTTAATTTGTTATTATTACTGTCTCATTAAATTCAAGTGAAAGCTATCCTGTCTAGTTTACATTATGCTCGATGATATTTCAGTATTACTGTTCCCATGTACTGTGTATAGTCACTGTGATGCACAAAAGATGAGAGCATTTCTAACACTCTGCTGTTTTGTTGAAGCACAATTGAATACCATGAGTGGAATTACAATTATACAATCATTTGAATCCGTGGATGATTCATCTTCCCTTTAAATGTAACTGAACGTGGAGATCAGGAAGTTAGCTAATTCTCTTTACACATCTCTGGTGACTTTTCTACCCAGCAAAATCCAATCTACAACAGTATATGTGGATGAGAATTAAAGTGAGGTGAAGGTGTGATTAATTTGACTTCAGTGAGGACTTTTTAACTGGTATTAGCAGATAATTTAATGATACAGGTATTGTTACGGTGCAGCGCAATCCCACCTTGACAGAATGCAGTTTATTAAAAAGCCACTCCCCCAAAAAACCCCTTAAAACTTTATTAGGGCAGAATACAATATTTTTTAGGCTTCTTTCAGGTTATAGTCAACATCTAGGGACTCAAGTGGCAGGAAGTGGTCAAATGTTCTCACCAGAATATAAAAAAAAAAGCTGAACTAGCTTATGTCAAACTATTTTCCAACATCCACCACATCTTATGAAAGAGAGAGAGCCACTTCTTTGCTTATGCACAAACTAAACAGCTCCTGCCTCCATGTGGCATGCACATAATTACTACAGGAACTCTTTACATAGAAAATAGTGTTATGAAAGGATTTAATGTAAGAATCTGAGTATAATCTGGTAGAGAGGAAAGACAATCAGCCAGCCTTAGTACAGAGAATACCACACAACGATCATTTTACAAGTAACGATGAAGGCTAATTTTCCTATTTTGCTAAGAAGAAGACGAAGTGAGTAAATGTTCTTGCTATGAGAAAAACGACAAGCATCCTGAAAATTTCAGAAGTGGCCAAACGTGAGAGCTCTGTTGCCTCTGTGGTCAATGTAGCTGCTATTTCTTACTGTTACAGATATACATCACAGCTGTCACAAGTGACATTTAGTACAGGGACAAGCTCAGTGTGGAAGGATCACTTTGTATCTGCAAACAGACCAAACTGATTCAGTTCAGTGGAAGTTTGACTTCAGTGGACAGTTGAGCATTATTTAATGCCTTGAAATAAATTGTTCAAAAAGTTTTGGACAAGCTTTTGCATTTAAGTAAGCCCTTTCTTTCTTTTTTAAACGTAACTGCTTCCGAGGGTTGAATATCATTTCTGAGAAGCTGAAGTTATGTGCAGACCACTGTGCTTTTCCAGGCAATTGCATTAGGATATGTGGGCTTTCTCCCTTTCCTTTTCATCTGTTTTAAATTGTTCAGATGTATTGCACGAAGTGTAAACAGCAGCATTGGTTGGAAGTTACTTTTCTTTTCTGGAAATCTTTGTTACTTAATCAACTGTTTGATGTACTCAGTGGCTTCCACATTACTGTATGACCAAAAATGAAGCCAACTTATTGGGATCAAACAGGCTTCATAACTTGGATTACTGGATCTCTGTATCTGCAACCTGTTTCAACAGTCTTCTCTTGTGAGATGTGAGAGAGTACAAACACTGAAGGTGTTTCTGCAAAACTGTCTTCTTAAAATATGTTAGAATATTATACATATCAAGAATAAAGGAAACAGCTGGCATATCGCAACCTGACTCACAGAAAGTCATAGCTCTAATGCTAATGGATGCAAACAACCCAAATGATGCTTTCTAAGGAGAGATTCTACTTCGATTAAACTTCAGTTATGGCATTATTTGCATATTTTTCTTTCTCCATGTGAAAAATAACTTCTTCCTGTCTTCCAATACAATACAGCACTTGTACAATTAGTATTGGATTTGAAAATTGTTTTCTGGTTGTAGAAGGAAGCAAAATTTGGTCTTTGGAAAAGAGATCCAAATCAGGCTAGGGAAGGATCCATCTCTCCTCAGTGTGAAATGGTAAAACACACCACAGAATAATAACTTAAATCTGAGACGAATAAAAGTAGGACAGCAAGTCCTGGGTGTAAGTTGTTCAAACTGTCCACTGGTCTTTCTCAACAATGCTGCAGCTATTATTTCCTTGACAGCTGATTTTTTCCAGGTAATGCTAGAGTTTAATGGTAATTAATACTCCCCTTACATTTATGTAAGAGTTAAATGGATTTTTTCTTGTAGTAAGAAGGGGCAAATTAACGACAGAAACAATGAAAATTCACCTGAATAGAAACTTCTCCATTTGGTCCCAAAAAGCATACAGACTGGGTAAAATACATAACAAAGGCATCCAGATGGTAGTAAAGTGCCAGGAGGAGTCTCATGTGTGTAACATAATTAATTTGAAAGTAGCAAGGCAAAAATTAATTCAAGGTTGCACAAAACATGTCATTGCTTTACGTGAGTATTTCCAATTGACTCCTGAGGTCAGATAGTTACTGAGATCTTTAAGTTTAGTCATAATTTTAAGGATATTTTTAAAGGAAAATATGTAAAAGACAGAATTTGTCTTATTTTCCTTGCAGATTTTTGAGTTCAAAGCCTACAAGATGGGTCAAGACCTGATATTCTGCATGGTCCCAAAGTTCAGGGATTTCCACTTAGGTCTTCAAAGTTTAACTCTCATGAAATCAGGAATAAACGGACGGAGAGATTCAAAACTCCTCATTCTTATGTCATCTGAATGCTTATGTTGTAGAGATAACACTGCTTACACTATGTAGCTCCATGTGTACATACAGAAGTCTGGTAGGCTTCTTTGTAAAAGTGCTTTTAATTACTTGCATACTGGTAGTAATTATTTCTTAACATCCAATTGATAACAACATTTAGATGTGGCACTAAAAAATGTCATTTTTTAATCTCAAACTTTTTGGGGTTTAACACTTATAATGCTTAATATTTTTACAGCTCATCTATATGCAGAATTCTGTGAGGAAAGGAGCTTATGTAAGAAATGCAGCAAGATTTTTTGTGTGTATGCTGATCTTTGAAATAAGATAATGAGAGCCAACACATTTTTCCCTGAAAGCATACCATTTGGATATTTTAAGTCTCCATCATAATTAAAGCTTGACTCATTTAACCTCTCATTTAGTTAGTTTATTAGATATCTGCCACAGCCAACAGTCTATGTTTGTATATCTATAACTGGAGTAATCTGCTCAATAAAGTCAGAGCTCAGAATCATGCTGTAGAAAATCAGTATCTACCTTTCTGCTTGTTTTAGGCTCAGTTCTGCATAAAAAAAATTTAGAACTCCTTTGAGCAGACATGGCTGTTCTGTTAAAAGAGTTTTAAGGCAAACACTGGAACTCATGAAAAATAAATCTTCATTAGCTAAGAGTTACAGTTTTCTCATGAATCTTTGGTGCACCAACTTCAGAAAGACAGAAAATTTGGGCACAGGGTTTTGGGCACAGGGCAGAAAACAGCTACAGTTGTGCTGGACATTATCCTTACTCTGTATTTTCTTGTTTTTGTAAGAGGTTTCTCCCAACCCTTGCCAACTCCTGAAATGGTAAATGAGACCCTAGGACAACACACAATCGATAATAACAGGGGTTTGTTTTTTAGCAAATTCTATTTTTTTTTTCTGATCTCTCTTTTTTTTTTTTTTTTTTTTTTTTTTTAACCACTAAGAGGGACATTTGGGGCTGAACTTCCTGCTCCCAGCAGCAGTGCAGCTGTGGCTGTAGCTGAAGTGTTACCCTGAGTGGCCAAAGGCCAAGGCTGCGCTGGCCTGCCCTGCACTGTCTGCTCTGCATGAAGGGAAATGTTACCCTTGGACAGAGCTGGAGGGCAAAGTTGCTAGCAAAACTGGGAGAGAAGCTGCAGTTAGGATCTCTGTCCCCTACCCTTGCTGGCCACACTGGTTGCAGGAACTGTAGGAGCATGAGAAACAGCGGGTGTTTCCAAGTCCTTTTCTCCATACTTCATGAACATTTGTACTAGTTCCAACCTCTATCTCAGCTTCATTAAAAATTGTAACCAGCTTAAAGGTGTCCCTTGCTAACTGACACCCACTGCTGTTATATTTATTACTGACAAGGAGCAGCCCACAGCTAATTCCTTTTCTCTCCTAAGCTGTATCCAGAACTAAGCACCCGTTTCCCCCAGTGCTCCTAGTCCAGCTCAGTGCACTTGAGCTACACCTGTGGCCTCTGCACCTAGCCCAGCTTCACAGAATCACAGAATCCCAATGGCTTGGGTTGGAAGGGACCTCAGAGATCATCTAGTTCAACCCCCCTGCCGTGGACAGGGCTGCCAGCCACTAGCTCACTAGATCCAACTGCCCAGGAACCCATCCAGCCTGGCCTTGAACACAGCCAGGGATGGGGCAGCCACAGCTTCTCTGGGCAGCCTGTGCCAGCGCCTCACCACTCTCTCAGTGAAGAATTTCTTCCTGATGTCCAACCTAAACCTCCCCTCTTTCAGTTTGAGTCCATTCCACCGTGTCCTACCATTATCTACCTGAGTAAAAAACGGGTCCCCCTCCTGCCTGTAAGCTCCTTTCAAGTATTGGAAGGCTGCAATGAGGTCTCCCCGGAGCCTTCTCTTTTCCCAGCTGAACAATCCCAGCTCCCTCAACCTTTCCTCACAGGAGAGGTGCTCCAGCCCTCTGATCATTTGGAGCAGGAGGACGTGTTTTTATGCCCACTGTGTTGAATGACCTCAGCCAGCTGTGCTCTGCTCTTCCTTAACATTGTGGGGTCCCCACAAATTGCAGCATGCCTAGGGCAGGGGTAAGGGCAGGCTTAAAGCCTAGTGACCTACTGGCTCTGACAGGCCATGGCTCAGGCAGGAGGATTATCTAGCAGTTGTTTAGCCCAAGAACAAAGACGTTACATCTTGCGGGGAAGAAATGGTGTTGATTCAAGCCAATTATCAAGAGAGACTTCCCCAAAAGGCAAAAGGATTTGCCTTTTCAGTAAGGCAGATGGGGGAAGTTTGCTAACAGGCTGTGCCCTGGCTTGTGTCGATGGTTTGGTTTGCTCTTAGAGGACACAGGCACATGCTATGTTCAAGAATCACAGGTTGTTTTCTTGAGCCATCCAACTACTGTCACAGCTGAAGCTCAGCAAACCCTCCAACACACCACACATGTAGATTTCNGCTATTAACTCACAGAAAAGATGGTTTTCTGTAAACTGTACCACACCACCACCCCAACCAAAGACTGTGAGCAGGCTTAACATTTTCTTTTATTTTGTGGTGTTACTTTTTATTCAGGAAGCTGTATTTCTAGCTAGTTACTTATTGAGAGGGACCCTTTCAATTAGTTTCACTGCTCTAAAATGTGTAACTTCTTACTGCATCACAGAACAATGGAGGTTGGAAGGGACCTTTGGAGGTTGTCTACTCCAAACCTTCTGTGAAAGCAGGGTCACCTAGAACAGGTTGCCCAGGACTGTGTTCAGTTGGGTTTTGGATATCTCCAAAGACAGAGATTCTACACACTCTACAGGCAAACTGTTCCAGTGTTTGACCATGCTCACACTGAATTTTTTTAATGTTTAAATATTTTTTCCTGAATTTCAATTAATGCCTGTTACCCCTTGTCCTGTGTCCTAGTTTTGGCTGAGATAGAGTTAATTTTCTTCGTAGTGGCTGGTATGATGCTGTGTTTTGGATTTGGAGAAAAACAATGTTGTTAACACACCTGTGTTCTACTTGTTGCTAAGCAGTGCGTACACCAAGTCAAGGACTTTTCATCTTCTCATGCTGCCCTGCTGTGCTACCAAGGAGGTTGGGGGTGCATAAGAAGCTGGAAGGGGCTACAGACAGGACAGCTGATCCAAACTGATCAAAGGGATATTTCATACCAGACAACATCATGCTCAACCACAAAGCTGGGGGAGTTGACAGGAGGGCTGCTATTGCTTTAGGACTGACTTGGCATCAGTTGGCTGGTGGTGAAATGTTGTGCATCACTTGTTTTTTTTTTTACTTGATTTTTTTTTTTTTCCATTATTGTTGTTCTGTTTTTTTTTTCTTTCTTTGTTTTTATTTTTCCCCTCTTTTTTCTTTTGTTTCATTAAAACATCCTAATCTTCCCTTCAGGCATTCATACACACTGATGATAGATCTCCCTTGAGCCTGCTCTTCTCCAGGCTGAACAGTCCCAGCTCTCTCAGCCTTCCATCATGTATCAGATGCTTCAGCACCTTAAACATCTTTGTGACTCTTTTCTGGACTTTCTCCAGTAAGTCCATGTCCTACCTGCACTGGGAGCCCAGCACTGGCCCCAGCACTCCTAGGGCTGAGGAAATGGGAAGGTTCCCCTCCTTTGACCTGTTGGCTTTTGTGAGGGTACATCGCTGAATCGTGCAGGATGTGGATTCCTCTATCTTGAATTTAATGAGATTCCTTTCAGGCCATTTCTCCAGCCCGCCAAAGCCGCTCTAAATCACAACACAGTCACCCTGTCTATCAATCACTCCTCCTCATTTTATATCTTCTGCAAAGAAGTTGAGGGTGCACTTGCTTCCATCATCCAGGTCGTGAATGAAGTTAGTTCCCTGTATTGACCCTTGGAGTACACCGCTAATGACTGCATACAGCTGGACTCCATGCTGCTGATCTCCATCCTTTTTTCTTCAGTTTTCTTTCCACCTCTCTGTGGATATTAAGGGAGACAGTGCTGAAAGGCTTGCTGAAATCCAGCTCTCCTCTTCACTGAGTGAGCCTTCTCACCATAGAAGACTATCAGGATCATTGCCTCCTTCTTAAAAATAGGAGAGTTACATTTGCTTTTTTCCAGCCCTTAGACACCTCTCCCAATCACTGTGACCTTTCAAGAACAATTGACAGTGGCCTTCACAGTAACATCCCAACCTTCCATCCCAAGGCAGAGCTCCATGCATTCCTGCTGCTCTCAGATACAGGACAACTACACCCTCACACTGTTCTGTTCTGCTCTTCCTAAAGAGCCCATATCCATCCAAGGCAGCACTCCAGTAGTGTGTACCCACCATGTCTCCATGATCCCAATGAGACCAGAGCCATGCAGTTGTACACAAACCTGTAATTACTCTTGTTTTTTTTCCCCATGGAGAGCAGCTAATTCTTTTCAGCAGGAGTTGAGTGAGTATCTGTCTTCTAAAGCAAAAAAAAAAAAATGGAGGCACTCTAAATTTTTGATTCACTTCCAAAATTCTGGACTAGGAAGTTGATTGCTAAAATATTGCTACATTGTGATATTACGTGGAAGGATCAAGGGTGAGTACAGCAAAACAGTGCTTTTTCACACTGCATTTATTGCCTTGAAGTATTCCAAGGCCAGGTGTAAAGGCAGTCAAGGTCACATTTCTCTTTAGCACCTGCTGGCTGGCATTCTTATTACAGAAATCAGCAGGTCTGCCCACTTTATCCGGCAACCTCAAAAAAGAAGAAGTGATTTGGGTCATTATAGATCAAGCTTTTCCACTTGAAGAAATAAGAAACAGTATTATTTACAGAGCAAAAATTTATTAAATTCAAGAAACTTAATTTGTCTGGTTACATATACTTAAATTCCTGGAATAAATTGACAGTATTCCAAACAAGACTTTATCAGCTTCTTTGCAATACAGTCCATTTTACTGGCATGCTGTTCAAAGGTTTCTGTTGCAACTCATATTTAGGAGAGTTACGTAAAACGATGTAGGAATGAGTGACAAAGGTTTTATTTATTTCATATTATTATCTGTTGACTTTTACAGACCTGAGTAACAAGACAGGTTAAGCAACAAGTCAATGATTAAACCGATAAAATAAGTATCAACTATAATAGATTTAAAAGATCTTTAAAAGTATAAGGTATGTAAAATATACTTCTCTGAGTTGTAAGTAAGTTGAACTGATTTTTGGCTTCGGTGATTTTTTTTGTGTGACCATTTAATAAAATCTCCAATATTTATTAATCATCATATCTCTTGGGAAATTTATTTTTGCATAATCTTTAATTTCAAAGGAAAGGTATATGCTTGGTAAATCTCATTTTTGTATCAACTTTACAATTTTATTTTCCTAAAATATTTAAGAGTTGATTTAAAAAAAAAAATACAGATGATATTGTGCTATAGTAGTGACATTGAGATCTTGCATAGTTCAAGGTGCTCATTGCCTGCATGAATGGCAGTTATCTCACTTGGAAAACAGCAGTTTCCTCACATTTTCTAATGTTGAGTTATGTACCTTGGACCAAACTGAAAATTGTAAGAGTTAGGTATACCCTTCCTTGGTCCTCTCTGGAATGAGTGGATGTGCAGCAAAGAGAATGCAATTCCAGGCTTTATGTATATTTCCAACTATCTATATATCAGCTATCATATATTAAAGAGAAAAATATTTTTTGCTGTTAAAAAATGATCTTGCTACATGGATTTTTCCCCCTCTATCCATCTTTTTCTCCAGGATGTATGTTTATTGGTTGCACATGAACAAAACATCCAATCTGAAATATGGTCACCTGCTAGTATCTGCGCAGAGAAATTTCCATGCATACAGGAAGGAATTCTTTTTGTTGTGTTTACATGAGCAAGCATTACATGTGTGATGTCATCAGTTTAATAACTTTAAAACAGCATCTTTAGAATGGCATTATTTGTGTCACACTGTTGCTCTAGCATTTGGTACCTTTGATGCTCTCATAAGATTCTGCTTCTATTTTTATCATCAGCAGGTATTACAAGGGAAAGTAATGGCAAAAGAATAGGGCAAAATATTTGCCCCGAGGTGTCAGTGACATTAATTTCTTTGTCAATCATAGGTGTGGATTCTGTTTCCTTTGAGTAGAAATAGCAACACCTGCACAGATGCACCCAGACCTGCTTCAGCCAAAAATCATGTGCAAGTCTGCTGCAGCTAAGACTCGTCTGCAGTCCACGTGATAACCAAAACAGCAGCTCCCTAGTTTTGACCACTTGCTCTGTCTTAACTTCTCAGTGAAGAGAGGGAAACCACACTCCCTCCCTGCCTTGAGGCAATTTCGAGGAAACCTTGAGGTAAAGGATAGAAACCTCTAATTTGGCTCTGTACTTTTGAGGAGCCCATTCAGAGGAGAACAGTGCTGTGCTCTGAGGAGACTTTTGCACTTTTTCACATACATTATCCCAGCCGTACACACTTATTTATAGCTACAGGGAAAATCCTAAAAGTCACAAATTTGTAAGATTGTTTTCCTTGTGAAAGTTTGTCAGGAGGCATCACCAAAGACAAAACAGAGAACTAGACAAATTTCTCATGCATATAACCTACCCTATAACTGTTCTCTAGATAATCTGTTTTTGTTATACTGTTTCTGATGTAGGGTGAGATGGGAACATGAAATGTATTTGGCAAGTGAGATTTGAAAGAAATGAGGGATCTGCCAATGCAAATGTTCATGTTTTGGGATATAACCCAATTTTGGACAAAAAGGGTAGTCAGATGAGTCTTTGATAAACAAAGCTCTTCACAGTGGGCCCAAGTTAATACTGCTATGAGATAAGTCACATCTGCATTTCCTGATCTGCATTGTTTAAATTTAATAAAATTATTATTGCATTTAATTTCTTTCTTCCATAAAGGGAAGTAATTCATTTTCAGAATGGCAAGATGTAAACAGAAGATAAGGAAAGAAAGGAAAACAAACTGAATCCCTCAATTCTCCCAAGATCTACTGTTTAACATCCCCTTCTACTTTCACACCTTTATCTATCATTCAGATCCACCTGTCTCCTCCGTACCAAGTGTCTTTGAGGTGTCTGCCAGTAGGATGGCATGTGACCTGGGTTCTGGTGCATGGAGTAAGGATGCTCTGCCCAGCTGTCTGTGTTCACCCTTATTCTCCTCCATTTCACTCCTGTGTTTTGTAGCTCCCAAATCAAAAGGTAAATGTGATATATTTTCTCACTTCTCTGAGTTTCACAATATTTCGGCTATGCCTGACATCCAACATCTTCTAATTTACATCTTCTGTTCTTCCTTCAGTGGCTGAAGTCACTCTTCAGCTGAACTTGTGACACGGACTTTTCGTCTCAGTCTTTCCAGTGTTCCTCTGTCCAGAAGTTGGACATCTGCGGTCTAGTCCTGCTGCTACTCCTCTTGCCTGCTGCAGGAATCTAAAACTGTCTGTAACTTGTCCTGCTACTGCCAAGGAACAAGCTGTTCTCAAAACCAACAAAGGCTTTGAGAGCAACAGTACATCAGGAGCCAGAGGGCACTAACAGGTCTTGATGGCCCTGACTGTCCTCAGCTGGGGCCTCCCACACAGCCTGTCCGTGGGGTCAGGGTGCCATTTAAGCTCAAGCCTGGGCCTGAGCTAGGTTAGAGCTGTGTTTGGTGTTTTCTCTTCAGGTTTGCTGTAGGGGATGGACTACAGGTGTAAAGTGCAGTCTGCATCATCTCTTGTCCTGTCTCTGCTCTGCCTCCTGGGTGGACATCAGGCTGGTGCTGCAGGTAGTGTGTCTCCAGTCCTGTATCTGGCTGGCCTTGCATCCTCCTTCTCTTTCTTGACTGATCTCTGGGTGGACCACATGCCTGATTCACCACCCTGATTTTCTGGACCTGTTGCTACCAGCACCTGGGCCCTGCTCAGGTATTGTGGGACTGTGCATTGTCAGTAGGGCTATCTTTGGCTGCTGACTTGTTCTCCCACTGAAGCAGCTCTGCTTTTCCCTGACACATATATGTCTTCTTTGCAGAATGAAGAACATAGCTTCTTCAAAAACTGAATCTTGCACGACTCCCTCTAGCCAAATGTGGTGCTCCCCTTCTTCCTGGGCATGTGGACATATGTAGACAATGAGCTTTCTATCAGCTACTGAGTGTGTGATGGCCCCCTGTGCCCTGGCTTGTCATGGAGCTCTAGGACAGCATGGGGCAGTTCCCCTGGGTGCTGGGTACTCATCTGGGGTGCAGCACCTGCTCTGTAGCTCTCCCTACTGACAAGTAAGCAGCCATTTGTGTGCAGTGCTTCGGAGCATGGTAGAATCTCTTTTAGAACAAAAAGTACAGATCAGAGGGATGAATGACTTCAAAGCCCAATAGTGACTCTGACTTGCCAAATTGCTTTAGTGGAGGCTCCTCCTACACCTCCAAAGATCTGTGGATTACACAGCCCATTCATGCAATGTGCAGACTACGTCCTCTCCTATCCTGAAAGAAATGGTTTCTTGGTAGCTGCTGAACTAATCCTAAACAACTTTCTTTTCCCCTGATGCACATCACAAGTAGAATTTTAAATGTTTGCAGAAGGAATTTCCTTAGTGCACTTCAGACAGCAATTTAAAAACCCATCTAAAAATACCCCAATATTTACTTATTAATGATACTTCAGTCATCACCTTTGACATTTAGTTTAAAAGAACTGCTTATTAATGAAAGGGTAGTGCATTCATTTACTGGAATAGATCAACATTTCATAATATTTTTCTCTCTCCAAATATTTACATAAAGGAAGGCTAACCCTAATTGAACTCAATTACTATCTTACTGTATAACATCAAAATATCAAGAGGAAAAAACTGCAAGAATAAAGTATATATTTACTCCAAAGCCTGTAGCAGAACTTCTTATCAGCTAATACTGTACTAACATATTTAACATTAAGCTATGATTCCTCTAATTTTTAAACTTGTAACCCCTAGCAGTATGGGAGAGAATGGGGAAAAAGCATCTGATACCAGTGCCTCAATTAAAATTTAAAATAAATGAAAGAGAATCTGATGTTGTGGAATAACATGAACTTATTTGTAGCAAAAAATATTCTAAATTTCAGTTGAAGCCTGCTAGAGAGAGGTAGACCAAGTTACACATACTGAAGTCCACTATCTGATGCTGTTGCTAATTCCACATACGCTCGGCATTTCCTTTGTACCAAGTCAGCTGTCAGGTGG
Source organism: Alectura lathami (assembly GCA_013399715.1). NCBI lineage: Eukaryota > Metazoa > Chordata > Aves > Galliformes > Megapodiidae > Alectura > Alectura lathami. The sequence continues at coordinate 3,766 of VXAV01007197.1, read as the reverse complement.
TATCTTGTTGGTAACATATATGCTCTTGCTAGAGCACACTGGCTAACTATTAACTGCCTGCTATCAGGGAGAAATCCCCCCCTTGGGACAGATTGGCATGATTTCATGACTCTCCACTTCAAATATGTGAGTGATAAAGACAAAATGTGGATTACATCAGTATAAGACATAGGATTATTGAACAAATTCTGCTCTGTTCAGTAACCAGATAATCAGAGAACAACTTATAACTAAGCGGCTCAGGTCAATGAAAAGCTTATTCAGTAAACTAAACTCATCTTAAAAGTGGAGTTAATCATCTGCCTTTGAAATACGGGGCGGGGGGCGGGGGGGGAAAGATGAACAGCTTGTAGAATTAGCTCATTGAAACTTTGCACCCCATTCCTTTCCTATTTTTTAGCCAGTACAGAAGCACCCTTATCTATTAAGATTACTTAATTATCCTTGTATGATAAAATTTATTGTAAGCTGGTGATAATTTTGGCCATCCTTCAAGAAATGAAAGGCTTCCTTTTCATTAGATTGGTGAACAGTGGTATTTCTGAGAGTGTAAATCCAAGGAGACAGACTGTGACCCAAAGTGCTGTAAATGACTTGTGCCCTCTGGGCAGCAGCAATAAATACAGGGTGCTGCAGCGTGCAGGTGACTCTGTTGTTCAGTGGTTGGCCACTGTTTACAATCAAGTCAGAAACACTTTATAATCTGTAAGCAATGGCATGTGCTGAGGAACAGCACAGCTTGGGTGGGCCCTTTGGAAAAGATATTTTTATCTATGGGTAACTGGATTTGAACAGTTTCCCTCCCACTTTTTTTCCTTACAGATAGTTTCTTGTAACACCACAGAAGACATCTCATTTGCTCTAACTCCTTTCTATTCAGTTTTCATTTGCACATCAGCCACAATAAAATATGAACAGCTGGCTTGAACTAGCAATGCCACGTGTCGTTGCTACAGGCAACATCTCTTTTGATCGTGTGGATTCTTTCTTTGCTTTTTCCAATTGTGTATCTAAAGTATTGATTAAAGAACAAAGCACTACTTTGCCATTTGTGTTTTATTGCTATAGGAAAAGGAAAAACATCTTAATGCAACAGATTTGTTGGTGAATGCAGGTATTAAATTCTGCTTCCTTCTTTTGTGAGCTCTTTTCTGTCTGAATAACAGCACTCACAAAGAGAAAAATGCTTTTAAAGGAAGAGCTTTTACTGAAGGTCAATTTCTAGGGACTTCTAAATAGCAATTGAGATGTACCACCAAATACCTAGGATCAGTGCTTTTGGAGACTTAAGGCTGGAAGGCGTGATTTAAGGTCTTCAGAACTAGTCAGTTAATGACACATAATACAACGGGAGAGATGATAGGACATTTGTGGGATTTCTTCACTCAGCTTCTGCTGCTTCATCTGATAACATACAAATCCCATTACTGGCCTCAGAAATTTTTTGGCATGTGTTTCCTATGCACCACTGGAGCGGACGTTTACTGGAAATTGTCAGGGGGGATGCTGGTGTATTTTGAGAGAGACAACCTGCCTTCTGTGGGCAGGGTTGTTTTTGAATAATTCTCTTCTTTGCAAGCACTGTAAATTTTGCTGAGCATGAACTTGTAAAATGGAAATCTCATTGTTTACACTGGTGATGGCTTTCAGAGGGTCAGCAATGAGGACTGACGTATTTACCATGTGGCCAGTACCTGCTGGAAGGAATTGTAGGCATAAACCTCCTAATGGTATTGATCCCTTCAGAAACCCATCAGGCCATGTGTGTTTGGCTACTAGATGAATCTACAAGGAAAAGAACACAAGAAAGACCTTTTACTAAGTACACTTTAAAGAAAAAGGTAGACAGTTCCAGTTTCCTTGAGGTAAGTTTGAGGATTAATACACATTTTCTAATCTTTATTTTAATTTTTTTAACGTGGGGAGAGCAAGCAAATATTACTGTTGATAACTTCAGGGCCGGCAGCTGTCACCTTTCTCCCAGAAAGGGATGTGTTTGTTGCCCTATGCCTCTCTCCTGGAGTAGGAGGTACTGCTTGTGTGCACATACTTTCAATCAGACGGTGCAATATGAAGAGGAGAAGGAAGGAGAACATACACTTTGTGGCAAACACAAACTCGCTCACCATGAATGATGTTGCCAGCTGTCCTTTCTGGCTGAAATTTGTCTCAATTCCGCTGCCAAATCAACTCATCCCCAGAGGGGATGTCATCAATACAGAACAGGGAATTATTGCCCTTTGCTGTGTGGGTGGGATATTGTAACAGAACAGCCTGGATTCATCCCTCTTTACTTTAAATTCCCTTGTGGGATAAGTGAGGGCATTGTTGCTCCAGGCTCCCTTTCTGACAGTAGTAAGAGATCAGCATCTTCAGGTGCAGTGCACCAAGGATGTGATTCACCATCTACAGGTATTATTTTCTTCCCTTTGTGTACAAAAGGTGCATGAGTCTGCTAGGCTTAAAGCTAAGGGTCTCATTTTCTTCCCTAAAGTTTTGAGATGAGCTCAAATCAAAACGATGCAGTTTGAGAGTGTGGCAAGTCTGGGGACTGAACTTTAATCTCCCCACATACTTGAAATTCTGTAATTGATAGCCCATTCTGCTTCTTCAGTATTTGGTGTAATAGTCAGGAATGCTTGATTATCCTCAAGAGTGTAAAATATACAGAAATAGTTAAAAGTCAAGTATATGGCTTGGAATGCCATCGGGACTCCTTGGCTGGAAAACCAAAGGATCCTGCTAGCATCATAAAAATGTATGTGTGCAAGGAAAACACGATATGCCCAACACCATGGTACTATCACCCCACTTTTTGAGCTGACCTCCCCCACGCGCTGATCCAGAGTATTAATGAGCATCTCAAGCCTCTGTGCTGATGGGCAAGCTGGGATTCACAACGTTTTAACACAGCCTGTGTTTAGAGAGTTTCGCAAAGAAAAAATTGTTAATGAGTAATCGTTGTCCAGTAGGGCACAGAGCCAATGAGCCCAAGCTTTGATTCATTGTGTTATCACTACAGGCTTCTGCTAAACCTAAAAACAAAACAAAACAAAAATGTTCCTGTGTGAGAATCGTTAGGATACTGAACTGAGTGCAGAACTGTTTTACATCCTGCCATCCACGATCTTGAAGACAAGGACAGTAAGTAATAATTCCTTAAATTGCTATGTCTTGCCGTTGAGTTGCATAGTATAAAAGCAATTTTCTCACCGGAATTTCTTAGAGGATGTTAATGGATTCTTGACCAGAAAGGAAATAATTTTCAAACTAGTATTTTACGGAAGAGTAATATAAGGAGAAGTAAGTTTATCTATAAAACTGGTGCAACAGCAGAATTTTCCCTTGGGAGAAATGTTAAGGTCATGAAAAAGACAACTGTGTTGGAATTCATCGTTAGAAAGCTGACATCAGTGTCTGTGTGTCGGTGGAAAAGAAAACTTAACTTTGAGTCTTTCCTGAAATAACACGATCTAGTTAATTATGTGCTTCAGCTTTATGGTTGTACTAGCTTGTTCTTTTATTCCTCATTTTAAGAAAAGAAAAGAAAAAAAAAATGTGTTTAAAGGGAGAACAGAGTATAACCTAGAAAGGAATAGTTATATTTGTTTTATGTAATTTCTTTATTTGTCAGTATTGTGTACAGACTAAGCACATCTTCTGAAGTCCAGGACTTTGGCATTTATTTCATATAACTAGCACAAACAAAAAAGAGTTTCACATTTCAAGTGACAACTATTCAAATCTTAAATTTAAGAAAATATCC
>VXAV01007196.1:601924-625215 GCA_013399715.1 Alectura lathami | reverse complement strand
CTCTAATTTACCTGTACTTCTGGCAGTTTGCTGAGGCATGATTAAAAGCTGAGGCTGGTATCACTAATGCTAACTAGATAAACTGGTGCCTTGTGCAATTGAAGCATTCAGTTCTACGCTGCTTTTTATAACTGCAGCCTCCTTCCTAACACACTGCCAACTCTACTGACAGAATAAATAAGGGACTAGCTGCTTTAGCAGCTAGTTTGCTAGTAATCATGGCACCAGATCAGAAAAAGACCGTAACAGGTTATTTAGTCTTCTTTTTGGGTCTAACCAAAGTCTCCTTTCTTGCAATTTAGGGCAGTTATTTCCATTCCTATCAATTGTGGATATGAGAAAATGTTATTCCATTTTTCTTTGCCAGCAGTCTTTATAGGTATGAAAATCATGCTTCCCCTCTGCCATCTCTTCTGTAAGATGACCTGAAGTCATTCAATCTGTCCTCAAAGGCAATGTTTTCTTGACATTCACATTGCTTTCTCCTGAGTTCTCTGTATGTGACTTTTTTTCTCCAAGGGACATAATTAAAACTGGAGACATTACTAGTTCACACCTTAGCAGGTCTGAAGGAACAGATGATACTGCAGTTTAGACATCATAATTTTCACCTTTATTTGCAACGGCATGATCTTGCAGAACTATTTTCGGAATTTGATCTGGAATAACACGTATATTCTTTTCAATAGACATTAAGTGCTGCTCCTTTACTTACTAATGATACTAACTTGCCTTGTTCCTATGGAGTAACATGTTTCCAGATCACACCTGCACCTTGCCAAGATTTTGAATTCTAGGACCTTCTACTGTACTTATAAACTAACTCTGCTTGGTCTTGTTTCACAATATTAAAAGAATACTGTATGGTACAGGTAGTTAATAAATAAAAACAAAGAATTTTGGCTAGAACAGCTGTGAATGGCATTAAACATACTGTAACTATTGGCAGTAACTGCAAAGCTGAAGAATGTTTGTAAGTCTTAAACAAGGAAAATGGTGTACCGACAGTGGAGCATGGGCAAAGACCAATCCTTGGCACTCACAGGTCAACATAATGTGGTTAATCCTTCTGACACAGTTAATGTTAATTGTGAAGATTTTTGTGATTATTTTTGATGACAGTTGAACTGTAGCAGCGCTATGAGTTTCTCTTATTTTCTCACTCCTCTGATTATTTGATTTTTACTCATCTTAGTTTTCGACATTGTCATTCTTATCAGGTGAATGGAGAAACGCGGGAACACCTGGAGCAGATGGCAACTGGAACTTCGCCCTGTGGCTGGGACTGTTATTAACTCAGGTATAAAATGGGATTAAATAAAAATAATAAGCAGAGTTGTAATAACATTTTATTAAAGATACTGTATCAAAGCACAGATTAAGCTTTAAAGATGATGAAAATTAACCTGGAATGTCTTTGCTGATAGTTGACATAGACTACAAATAATTGCTAAGTTACAGAACAGTCACAGCCTGTTCTAGATGTCCTCTGCTTAAAACCAATGACTGTGTTCAATAGTTCAAGGCCTATCTTAGGTGATGCTATAAACATATTTCCCTTCTCTTCTCTGCTTTGCAGTGGTCCTACTGTGAGGGTGCTTCCTGTTCTCTATGGAAAGGATGTCACACTTTCTATTCAATTTCCCAGCTATATCGTGCCTTCTCCCTGAGAAGTGCCCACCGGTATCTTGCATTTTCTAGATATTCACTGTCTTCTCCATTGCTCTAGCACCGCCACTGGGACAGAAGTGTCAGCGTTCCAGTATTGCACTGAAGGCTTTTAAAATTCCTGTATTTATGTTTAAGATGTTTTGTGTTAATACTGCTGTTACCTTAAACACCTAAAGCTGAAAGTTTGGGGCTATGTAATCAGATTAAGCAACCACAAAGATACCTGAACATCTTTTCTTGCATTTGTATAGCAACTTTATAACCTCAGAAAGAGTAAAGCAAGCACAGACACATGCCCTGTACAAGCTGCAATACAGATAATATTTTACACACTTCATAACAACAGTAATGAAAAGAATGCCAACTATAAATAAAATTGTAGACAGACTCTTATTGAGATAACAGTTACACTGAACAATGAAACATCCTTTTATAGTCATGAGTAGAATTAGTAAGATGCATAACTACAGCAGAATATAGATCAGCATGTTTAGTCTGCTTACATTAATCAGTCTGATCCACGGTTGTCTGGAGAAGCAAAAGAAATTACTATTTTTTTAAGCCATGCTGGCCATAATTTGAAATATTTACTGCCTTGTTTTATTTGCTTGTTTGTTTCCCATTAATTTAGCTGGAAATATTAGGGTTCCTAAACTACTCAGATCTGAACATGAATGCCTGATTGTCCTCTTCAAACCAGCTTTTGCATGGCTTAGATCCAGAACACGGTGCACACTGTGCCCTGTGAAGGTTATTTCGCGTTTACTCATCTCCTTGCTGGTCACAATTTTTCACCATTCTTGTAATACAACCAGAGCACCATTTCTTTACTTTCCACATGTAAGCACTGAGCTCCAGGGAAGGTCCTCTTCAGCTTGCATATGATGATCATGGCACCAAAGGGAATCAGGTCAGCTGGATCTTTCTCACCATCCTGTCCTTCCTCAGAGACCCTTTGTGCTCGGTTTTTAAGGTTTTTTTCACCTTGGACTCCAGACTAAAACATTTTTTTTCCTCTCTTCTAACACTTGTTAGTTTAGCATTGTAACCGTCTGAAAATGCGTAGGTTTTAGTTCACGAGTATATACTTTTAATGTTTAAGCTAAAAAGTCTGAACAGTTTTTGACAGAAAGTCTAGTAAGCCTCATGTCATAAAAGCAGCATGGCAGTATGTGAATAGCAAATTCTGCAAGCTCATTTCAGGGCATCCCTTAATGCCTGGCATCTGTCTCTTTTGGCTGTCTGCTCCATGAAAGAGACTTCAAATTTGGTTTTGACCGGTGTAAATAATGGTCACAAGGAAGTAAGCTTTGTAATACAGAGAAGAGTCCAAAACAACTTTTACTGAATGTTCTAATTTGACTGCTTTGGTGCCTTTCGCGACTGCTGCAGTATGTCAAAAAAGCAAAGGTGGTGCCAATTCAGATCTGGCACACGTGGTTCTGAGTTTTTATGAAATCGTTTGCCGACAGTTCTTCCTCATGTCTTCTTCAAACCTGGTTCTCTCAGTTGTTCAGAAGCTTAGAAGTCCCTATTTCACTACTGTCATGCAGAAAAGAAATGCAAGAAAAATATTAAAAGTCAGAAGCCCACATTCTAGTACTATATTTGCTAGCATGATGTGGTCCCTCCCACCTCACTATGGTGTGGTTTCGCTCTAAATACAATCCTCCAGTTATATCCAGAGCACCCACCACAGCAGGGAACTCTTTAAAAGCTGTATGGTTCCTTTCCTTCAACCCCTACCCCACCGAAACACGACCTTAAACAATGTTCTGATCTTGTTTCAGAAACCTGTCATTTTTTTTTGTTTCTTTCTCCTTTGCCTTTCATTTTCAAAACAACTCAAGATTTGCTGAAGAAAAACTTCAGTTCCCTAGCCTCTGAGGTTATTTTTGCTGCTGAATGTGTAACTTTCCAGCAGTGGTTTATGGCTTGGCTTAGTGGATGCTCAAAAACTACACGAGTACTATTTCTCCTCAGCCTGGACTTCTCATACCTTGGAACACCCACCACTCTGGGATACTTCTTACTGCTTCATATTTGCCTCTTCATCCATTTTTGTTAATTTTACTTGCCTAATTGGGAGGTGACTATTATATATTTACTTCCCCCAGCATTATTATTTTGGGTTAAATGCAGCTAAATGACATAAGTATTTGCAATTCCTGTGAGTCTGTTTGGACCACACTAACTTATGACAAACATGAGCAGCTCTGTATCCGATATGAACAGTTAAGAAATCGGCAACACATGGATAAAACTTTTAAAGACAATCCTGAGGTTTTTTTTCTTGGTACACTGACTTCTTTCTCTGGGTATGTAAATCACTGTACAAATATGTGACTGTCCTGCCATCAAAAACTGCTGGCTCATTCACACTCGATGCTTCTGTGTGCACAGTGGCAGCACTGGACCAAGCAGTTACGTTTGCACTGCAGAGCATGAAGGGCTTCAAGGCTGCCCATGAAGCCAGGGTTATCAGTATCACGGACCTGCTAGAGCATCCTGCAGGCCAGCCCAGGGCTGAATCTCCTGGCACACCTTTGCGCAAACTGCTGGCTTCAAAGTACTGCTGGGCCTGGCAGCAAGTACATGTATAGTCAACGCAGCTACCTACTACACTCACTGAATCTTGGAGGAGAATTCATCGGACTGATGCTGTTATCTCAACACAGCTCTAGCTTAAAGGTCAGGAAATGCATTTCTTGTTTATAAATTAATAACAACAAAAAATATTCTAGCTATGATACACATATGAACGTTTTTCCCCAGGCAATATCAATGTTTAATACCAATGTTTAATTAATAGCAGTGTTTAATATCACTGTTCATCACAATGCTGGTCTGCATTTTGCAGTCAAAGATCTCTGTTCCTTGCAGATCTCACACAACTCATGTGGCATGACTGAGCTTCTTTACACCACCACCCTCAAATACAGTGACTGTGTTGTGTGGGACCACCTCTGAGTGTGGGAAGGTGAGTTGCCATGAATATTGAATTACATTTTTCTGATGAGACTGCAAAATACTGTTAATTAGTGCCAACTGTGGCCATGCGGTGTATGTGCAGAGCTATGAATACCAAAGTCCTGTTGGCATTGGTAGTAACTGGTAGCCCACAGTGAGCTAGATTAGAGGTAAATGTTCTGCCCTCCTTCCAGATTCTAAAATTTCTAGCTACCCTAAAAATAGAAGTTGTTTTAGGAATGCACAGAGGATCTGCTTCTACCCTTTTCACACATTAAACTCAGCTGAACTGCAGAAATGTTCAATCTTTTTAAACAGTAATGTGCATGTCTTAGGTTAGCCGCCAGATGGAGCCCACACCTCCCATCGCAGAAATGCAGGAACATCTGCTAAGTTAGAACTGTTCGTAGATGTTATAAAGGATGCTGTTTCTTCCACTTCATAAAAGTCAGAGGAAGTCTGTTATTAGCTAGATGTTTACAAATAAAAGAGGGATCTGGAGACAGATCAAAGGTAACTCTCCAGATTTGGCATGATCCCAAGTTCCTGTACTACTAGCATCTGCATGGGTTTGACTGTTAGGCTAAGTTCAACCACTTACTGTATCTCATCACAAACAATGCTTTTTTAATGCTTAGCATATATATTAGAAATCTGAAGATTCAGCCAGCTAAGGACATGGAAAGAAAAACAAACAAACAAACAAACAAACCCCACCACCATCCCAACTATCACTATCTTCTGGCTCTCTTTAAAAGAGAAGCATCCATGGGGTTCTTCCCCACCCTGCTTTTTGGAATGTAAAGGGGATCAGGAAGGGAAGACAAGTCCTGTTCTAAAATCTGAAGGATGCAGTACTTTAAGCTTAGTGAAGAGGAGTAGTGGCTTTCAACGTCTGTTCTCTAATAATCTAAGCTGGTCGGTCCACTCATATCATCTATGCTTTTTGGTGAGCACTCTGTAATTCACCCAGGATCCCCGGGATTTTGGCACAGCTGTAACAACTAGGGAGAAAAGCAGATCTGAGATAAAAGGATGTGGTGTATGCAAGACACCGAGTTAATGTATATGTGTTTTAAGGGACATCTTTGTTTTGACTCTGTGTAACAAACCAACACAGTTTATGAGGTCTCGAATGCCACAGACTATTTCTACTTTTATAGTAGAGCTCTGTTTGAAACTAGTATTTTTATCTGGGGTCTAAGCCACACTGAACTCAATCAAATAAACATTCTCCAAAGAAAACTGCGTTTGAACTATTTAACTATTTCTTTGCTCAGCAAAATAAAGGAGAAAGAACTGTAATAATTACTGTGGGACTTTGACTTGACATATTTTTGACTTTTTAAGTTACTGTTAATCAGGAGCTCTGTCTTTTGTAGCAGAATTGGCAATGTTAGCATCAGCCGGTAAAATTCAAGTGAAACACAACCCTGCCCGAAAGCAAATTAGGTGGGGCTTATCCTCATACTTCTAGGCACCCAAACTGTGATTGGCCCTGTGCTTTACAGCATACGTTAGTATACAAAAATTAGGTTTAATCTACCTGATAGCAATGCATCTGAGGTCTCGACTCCCTCCTGGCCCACAGGAGGCACTTAACCAATTTCTTCATCAGTTCCCAGGGATCCTGCCCTCTTATTTCATCCTACACAACTTCTGTATCTCCGTCTCCCAAAGGAGAGATATTCTAGATTTCATCTCAAAATGCTTCTGCTTCGTTCAAACAGAAAAGCCAAAGGGATGACTTTTTAAAATAGCAACCTTGTGACCGAGGGAAAAAGGGATCAGCAATGAGGAAAAGCTGATTTTAGGATCCTTCACACTGGCAGCACTACTGCTGCAGAGACTCTGGCAATCATTGACACTGACAGCACTGTGCCTTACAGACAGGTTAGGAAACGCAGGTTTTGCACAGTCCTGGCTTTCCCAGTGGAGTTCCCACAGTCCACACAGCTTGCAGGAGTTTGAGGCCTTTGAGGAATGCTCTCTTCTCATTCCCTGTCAGGAGTCTCGGGATGTCTACAGTACCACAAGACATACTTAACCAGGATCATCTCATTTACAAAGAATTATGTATCCCAAAAATCTCACTGACGCAAATACAGTTTGAGTAAAAACAATACCAGCATCAGGACTTAGTCATTGGGAGGGAAGCTCTTGAACAGCTCTGGAAGGGTGAAGTTTTGTTTTTCTCCCACAGGAAATGTTAGAAGCAGCATTGTTTTTGTGGTTGTAGCTGCAGGAAAATGTACTACAGTTTTAGTAGGCCAGAAGGCACAGGAAAGAATTAAAGCTTCTTTTTTTTTTTTTTTCCCCCTCTGAATGGTAGAAGTTAAACTTTCACTTTTCACCCATCATGAGACAGATGCGTATTTCAGAACAAGACGATTAGTACGGGGCACCAGACCGTACAGCACAACAGCGATATTCCTCTGACTTGCAAGAGAATCAGAGATACCGAGCACTCCGAATTTCTAGGTTCTTGGGATGAGGTGCACCACGCAAAACAAACGGACAGTTGAAACCTGGCCTTTGACTGCTCATCTCATAATTTCAATATGTTCCTTTGCATACATTAATACAAAACTTTAAATACACATTTTCAACTACTTTTTATAGGGATTGTGCACTGGAAACAGTTCATCTCAGAGCATGATACCAAACATTTTCCTATGACTTCAATAAAAAGAAACATACTTCAGGGCAAAAATGACCCAAAGAAATATCTGATAGCATCTCTCTTGTTAAGATGGCAGTGGTCATTCTAGTATACAAAAAGGAACACGGGCTGTTTGTTTCAGGGTTGAACATTTGTAGTCAGCAAGATGACAGAGTCATGTGCTCTGTTGCCCTGTAACAAATTAGGATTTGTCTTTCTTCATGAAAAAATAAAATCACAATTAGTTCCAGAATCATTGAAGTGACTCTGTAAAAGTGGCAGAAGACATGTAATTTACAAAATGCGTCCTGTTTTTTTGGCATCTTACCCCTTCAAAAACTCGGCCTACTAACATTTCTCAAGAATATACTGCAAGAATATTTTAAAGATAGACAAAAAGCAGAAAACTTGTTTAAAGCCACTGAGAACTACAGAAATGTCAGCTTTTAAAAGCATGTTTCTCATTTCTAGCCTTCAGCAGACTTATAAAGTCAAATTAGTCATGCTTAATTTTGTAGGACTTTTGAGTCTGTGACAAGCTCCAAACCAGTTAAGAATGAGGGAGGTCAGAATACTTGACTTTTAACTCTTTCAGATTAGGAAGCACCAACAATTCAGACGCAGGCACACTGGGATACTAACAGATACTGCCAGGATCCCTTTAACTTCACTCCTGAGCTTTCAATATCAGAGCAAAACAGAGGACTGTCTCCCATTAGCAGAGCACAGCTGGAGCTGGGCAGCACAGCTGGAGGGCACGGAGGCCAGAGGAAGGTGGGAGCAGGTCCCGGCGCTCCGCTGGCCGAGGGGCCCGGCTCATTCCTGGCCCGGAGCCCAGGCCAACCGCACCAACCCGGCACGCAGCGCTGCGTCGTCTATTTCAAGAGAGACGAAGAAAGCTCCAGAGCATATTTGAGGGGTGAGCTGAACGCAGGAAGGTTTCCAATTCTCATAAAGAGGGCAGATAGCATAGATGTGTCTCATCTGCATGTAAGAGGCTGGGCTGCCTTTTTTCCTTATCAGGAAATAGGAGATGAATTAAGAATCCAGCTTCCATGAAGATGCTGGGGGGAGACAGAGACTTTGTTAAGCTCAGTCCGTGCTCTGAGTTCTGACACAGCTCACATAAGCCAATGAGCCCCTCCACAGTCACTCATTTCTCCCGCCATGCCACCCCTTCTGTTGTACTAGCACAAGAACTGAGACAGAGATGGAGAGCTCAGCGCAGTGGGGAATTGATCCAGTGAAAAAATAACCCCACAGGGAAACCAAAAGTCCGCTGTTTGATCCGGGTCACTGTTAAGCCACACACGTGCTTTTTGACAAGGGAGAAGGCGGCACGCAGGGGATACAAGAGGTGGAACTAGATGGAGGGGAGGAAGGGACCTGCAGTGCTCAAGGTGCCCCAGGAACAAAGTGACATCCTCAGCAATAGCTGAGATACTCCTGATGGTTTAGCACTAGCATGTTCAAATCCAATAGTGCAGTCAAAGTATTCACTATATAGCCATATATTTTTAATATATTGTCCAGGACAACAGACTTTCTGTCTTCAGCTTTGGATAAAAAATATACTGAATTGTATTTTCTCCATTAACTGAATATATTAAATAGAGAAATCCCCTAGTAGAAGTATGAATTCTTAGAATTCTGTGATATCTACTCAAGATTTCTCCACGGTCCTCTTAGCTACAAATACTATTATACACACATGGTAATTCAAATTTACTCCAAATGCACAAGCTGCCAATAGGTATTTACAAGTATATATATACTTACATTCAAACATCTGAATAATCTCCTCTGATAATGAAACAGAAACTTGACAGCTTTTGTTATACTCTAAAGCTCATTCTGCTGCTTTATGAATACTCTCTTTTTAAGTTTCAATAAATCCTGAAGGCTAACAGTTAGGCTAGCTACTAATAATTTTCAGAGTTGCCACCTACACCACTGCCAAAATGAGGAAAACAACAGAACAGAGAGAGATCCTGTGATAAGGACAGCAAAACACTTCAAAATATAGGGCAGAACATACAGGGCAAGTCCTTGTTTCTTTCTGGCTATGCTTTGTCCAATGCAGTGCGCTTACAAATCCAACCTCAAGGATCCTTAAGTGCTTTAACGGTTTTACACTCTAAAACTCCACACAGTGCAGGAAAGGGGATGCAAAGGAACTGTGTTAACGTGACTGAGAAGTACAAATCTGTAGAAGAAACAGAACTCTAAATGAGGTACTTTTGCTTCCCCTTCATTATCTTTCAAGCAACAGTAAGACTTCTAGGATATTTTAAGTGCAGTTGTTTTTTTTCCAGGTCTGCTTTCATTCCATCTCAGCAGAGTCATTTTTCTCACAGCAGGGGACTGAAAAACGTCACGGCACACCCCTGCGGACATTGTCCCACGCTGGGGAGAACACCCCTGTCCTCAGGAGCCTGGCACCCACCTCTTCTCTCTGTGTACTTTCACATCGCCATAAACATTCTCTACTGCATCTATCTGCAAACAAGGCTGTCTTGTTTATGCCTTAGTACCTTTGATTTGTTCTCATACGCTACCCAGTCACCTGTTGGCTATTTCAGTCATTCTGTTACTCTCCGCCTGCAAATAGGTCGATCCACTCTAAGCTTCCCTGCAGCGCAGTTCATGCTCTTTTTGAGCCTTAACCTGGACATTCATACCTGTGAATGTCAAGGCACTTGGTTTTGTAAGAACAGGAAAAAACATTCATTCAAGTTCAGCAGGAAAGGTTTAACAAACCTTCCTTTGAAAGAATACTACAGTACAGCTTATAATTGAAAAACAAAGGGATTACAGAGTGTTTGTAAAGTTAGTGCACATGAATACCATCATTCACAATTCCTAAATTTAACTTCTGTAGTTGACAGGTCTGCTCCTGCTAGGAAGTTTGTTTATTTGTTTCAGGTTTTTTTTGGGTGAAGCATTTTTGGGTTAAGTTCAGACCAATCCATTTCACAGAACGACTCTTGACCCTGACCAGAAGTGTCCATAAATTACTGTTAGCCCTTCCTTGTATTCCAGAATGATCTTTTAGCTTGCACAAGTCACCTCCTCCTTTTCAACAGGTTCTTTAACTACTCTTTGCTGTTCCATGCCATTCCCCCAGCACAGGGTCTGCCTGTACTTAGCACACAATCTGCTCTATGCGTTTGTGCCGCAGCGAGCTAATCGCCGGGGCCAAGAGCAATCCCAGCTGAGTCATACTCACTCCGTTCTTACAGGACATTTTATCCACTCCTCCAGGCTCCCACTCTGTGCCGCCTTTGGGATGTTTTCCCCTCTGCTTCCCACTGCATGGCTTTGATTCTGTCTCTCCTGCTGACCCTTCCAGCCTTTGCCATACCTCCTCTCCCAAAGATCATTCCCACTCCCCCAGCTCATCCCATACCACGAGGCTCTTCTGTCAGCTCCCCAGCACCCCCCAGGTCTCCCTCACTTCCCACAGCTGCTTTTCCCAGTTCAGCCACGGCTGTTATATTTAGAGAAAACCTGCATGTCAGAGAAATCGTGCACACTATATTAGCCCCCAGTCCTCCTACTACAGCACCTGTCTCGCTACTTCATCTTTAAGACAATTGCTACAGACAGTCAAATATTTTAAGATCCTTCTAATCACTTTCCCATCACTGATTCCAGCACTGGAAGTGCTAAAATAGCCATCCTGGTTATTTCTTTGAACTCTTACGCACTGAGCATCAGCCCAGCTTCGGATGGGAAACATGGAACAAATCCTACAAAGGAAGAAGCTCAGAATTAACTGAAGCACTGGAGTGCATTAACAGTAGCAGTGCTTCTAGTCCCAGTGCTATTCGGGACTCAGCTGGCTTCAGCACTGTACAAGAAAACCTAAGACTGAGCAGTTCTGGCACAATGCTGCAGGCCCACACTGCAACTGAAGCTACGTCTGGGAGCCAGCTGCAAGCTCAGGCCTGCAGCCTCGTGGCTGGGCCCTTCTCCATCCCCTTGCCTTAGGAGAAACGCACATCAAACTACTGAGAGAAATTCTGATGCACATTTAAACTGAATAAATGTAAGATAACTGGTACTCGTTTAGACATAGTGGAGATTCTGAACTGTACTAAGCTCTCTAAATGGTCTGACATTAAAGCTTGACACTCCTCGTAAGCCCTGAGAAATGAGGGATCAAAACTCAGCTCTGGCCTAGACCATCAGCTCCTGGCTCCTGCTCTCAGCCCCACCACTGACACGCAAGCTGGCAGAAATCACTTTCCTCTCTCCATGGCTCAGTGGGAGATGGCATTACTGCCCTGGTTGATAAAGGGAGATCTGCTGGGAGAAAGTACAGCTAGGCTTTACCTGTTAATCATAGAATCATTGAATGGCTTGGGTTGGAAGGGACCTCAAAGACCATCTAATTCCAACCCCACTGCCGTGGACAGGGCTGCCAACCACTAGATCACTGGGATAGCTTTTTCTACCATTTTTTATTAGGATCCTATTGCCCCCCATAGAAACCATACACTTCACAAACATTGAGACAGCTGGTGCCTACGAGTCCAAGCCACTTGTTCTCTCCAAGGCCAAACTGCCTCACTGAACTGATGACAGCTGAAACTTAGCAGGATTTTTAAATTCAATTAAATTAAGAGAAAAGCTACACAGATTAGGGCTATACTAGAATCAGAAAGAAATCTTAAAAGGCATTAAATGTCTTTACATTTATTAAGCAAATTCTGCAGTCTTTTCTTGTTATATTCTTGTTGAAAAACAGAACATTCAGAAAGTATCATGAAAAGAAGAAACAGAAAATCTAAGGTTGACATGAGCCATGCTCCCCCCCTCCCCCCCCACCCAAGCAATGGGACTATCTTCACACCCATCCCACTGTTAACTTCCCAGCAAAAGCAGCAAGGCACCCATTTACAGCCAGGCTGAGAAATGCAGTCTTCAATGCACGTCACAGTTCTGCATTCCTAGCATCCACCACAGCCAGTCTTCCCCTGTGTATTACGGTAAGCGGTTATACAGACCCACGTGGGTACAGACAACAAAAGGCCAACGTCAGTCGTACAGCAGAAGTGGCCGTTACAGTTCTGCTAGGATTTCAAATCTGGAAAAGGATCACTCTGCTGGGAACTCCTCAGTTACCGCGACAGTCATCAGCTCCCTTTCCCTTCACACACCAGTCCAACTCTGCAAGGTTTAACTGAGCCTATGTGCTCTGACCGCTGGGACGCAAATTCCAACAAAGCCAAGAAGCAGAGGATCGGGACTGCCAGCTCTGCCCTTACAGCAGAGCCAGAGAGCAAAGGATTATTTCTTGGCACTGTTTTTTTGGTTTGTTTTTTTTTTTCATTTTGAAAATTAATTTGGGGATTATGAACAATTATGTTCTTGCATGTTAATTGTTGTGATCTAAAAGTTTCACCTGAAGAAACAACACATGGAGATATTAAAGCACTCATCTTACGGACATGGATCCGAGAACCGTTTAATAGCAGTCAGTGAAGGGGTAACATTGTGCTTTTAATCTACAGTTTAAAAATAATGATTTGTATATCTACTCAGTAAAACAATAAAATTAAGAACAGAAGTTGATATTAGGAAACAGTGAAAACGTAATAATTAAACACATGAAGCTTTTCAAAGCTATATACTTAATGAGCCTAAACAGACACCTATGATTAAAAGGGTCTTAAAAAAATAATAATAAAAAAAAGAGACTTGTTTTCAATGTTTTAAAAATTTTTGTCTACTATATTGTATGCCTTGCTTTGGTGTTCTCTCTGCTGCCAACTTAACGCTTTAACAGTATGCTTATGCTCATGTTCTTTTCAAATGCTTGGCATTATAGTGAGATCTCATATCTTTTCTCAAATTAAATTTTGCTCCACATACTCCACATGTATACAGGTGAACATCCATGTGCTGCTCCAGTTGCTCATTATTTGGGAATATCTGAAAGCAGACCTGGCATATAGTCTCTCCAGCTGATAAGTGAGATATCATATGCCGTACATGGTCATGTTTTCTGAAGTTTCCTTGATCACAAATGGAACAGACATACCTGGCCATTCCTTTGTGCATATCATTGTGGAGCCGCAACTGGCGCTCTCTTAAGAACTGCTTCCCACATGTCTGACAAACAAACTGTTTTTCCTTGGTATGAACAGTATAGTGTTCCCTCAAGTGACAGCGCTGATAGAATCCTTTCCCACAAAGATTGCAGAAATGCTTACGTCTGTGATCTCTTTCATTCTCTTCCATCATGGAACTCTTGAACAGATCTTGCTCTAGGCAGTTGGACATATGTTCAACCACTAGGTTTTCAGTTTCAAAACGCTGTCCACAATTAGGACATCGGAAAGGACAGGCAGAGTGCTTATATAACTGCTTTTTTTGAAGACTGTTCATTTGGAAATGGCTGTCCCTGAAGTCCTCCAGCATGTCTGCAAACATCATGTCCCTTATTTCCGACTGCTCCTCGGGGTTTTCTTCCAAGTCCATTTTTTCCTCGGAATTTCTCATGCCATTCATGGTCAGGTCCTGGGGTTCTCCGCAGGTCTCTGCATGATCCTGTAACTGCTTGCCTTTGACCAGTATCTGACCACATTTGCCACAGGCACATATATTTTCTATGTGTTTGGATAAATAATGAGAGGACAAATCTTCCTCGGTGATTGTAAGCCCACAAAGTTCGCAGGGAGCGTTCTCCACATCCTCCTGGACGGAGGGAGCTTTCCTGTTAAGGTGCTGCAGGCTCTTTAGACACCTTCTTTCATCCTCATCCATGGACAAACGGGGTTTTAAAGTCTTCCGAGCACGTCTCTTCTCTCTGATCTCCTCCTCTACATAGTACCTGTAAAGCGGCTCTTCCTGCTCATCATCTAGGTCATCGTTGTCAGAAGACTCGTTGCAGTCTTTATCTGTCACTTTGATAATATTAAAATCTTTCAGCTCGTCTGTAGGATTGTCCTCTGGTTCCATCTTGATGATAATCCTCTTCCTCTCAGAGGCTCTACTTCCTTCTTCACCCGACGTCTCAGATGCCACCGTGCTGCTTTTCCTGCTTGTAACGTTGGACACGGGAGATGAAGAATCATCAGCAGCCTGACTCGAATCCCCTTTGTATTTCTCTGTTTGCGTAGACATTATTTTAGAAGCAGAGTCCTTTTCATTCAAGTCCATTTTTTCAGCACCGTAGTATCTGGCACTTTGGTACGAATGCCTGTTGGTGCACGATAACACATGCTCATCCAGCAACTTTTCACAGCTAAAACTAAACCCGCAGCTGTCGCAGGTGAAGCTTCTTCCGAAGCGGCGCGAGTGGGACACGCGCTCTTTTGTGTGAGAGAATTTGGACGTGGTGCTTTTTTTGCAGACGTCAAACAGTTGTTCAGGGAAAGCGCCAAGCTGCAAAGCTTCTTCATCAGGCTCTTTGTTATGGGATGTATTTACTGTCGAACTTGGCGGCTCCACGCCCCACCTGTTTGCTTCGCTGCCATTTCTAGCGAGCGTGTCTTCGTACATTCGCACGCCAAATATCATTTTACTATTCTGGGTGCTAGAAGCAGAAGATGAGCACTTTAAACTAGACGAGTCTGTATCCTGTATGTCTTCTAGACACTCAGGTACATTATAGAGCTGTAAATAGTTCATGGCCACTTTAAATTGCTCAAAATTGGCAGGGGCAGTCATAATTTTTCCTAAATACATGAACTGTAAAATAAGATCAAAGCATTCGGCGCTAATCTTCATGTTGCTTAGATTCAGCTGGGCTGTAGTGTGTTGATGGTTCATAAAAAACATCCTAAAATAGGAGCTGCAGGCAGCAAGGACTGCTTTATGTGCTTGGAAATAAATATCATCGATAGCAATGCAGCAGTCGCACAGAAAGCCCCACTCTCTTTGGTTGTTCAGCTGCTGAAGGACGTAGTTGCTGTGGCTGGTTCTTGCCATCTTGTACTTCAATTACAGCCCTGCGTAAAGAACAAGACATCTATTAAACCATGAGCACAAAAAAAGTGTATTTAAATGTAGGGAGAAACTGCCACCTTTTTCCTCCCTAGGTCTTCTTATTCTCACACTGTCTGTAGCACAACTTCCCATCTGGAGATCTTTGCTGGCAAGAACTGTTGATGCCAGTGAAAACATCCATAATCCCATGTTCTTACCACTAGACTTACAAGACCAGTAAACTAATAAACATAACCACCACCACGTCAGTCAGAGCAACGATGCTAGAACATAAATTAGCAAACGTATCTCAAAGTCCTACAGCCAAGATTTTCAGATATGCATTCTGGATGCAGAACTTCAAAAACTTCACAGGGCAGACTTCTGCAAGATGGCCCCAGGACAACAGCTATGCAAGGTGAGCTGGCTGCAAGAAACCACTGCTGAGTCTCAGCTTGCCTTTTTCACCTGTCAGACCAAAGGACATATGATGCAACAACACGTTACTGGTAACAGGCTGGGCTCAGACTGGTCTTTCCCTCCCCACTAAAGGAAACTCAGAAGAGACATCAGTGAAGTATCCACGTAGGCTTCATCCACACACTGTTTTGCTCTTTAGGGCAGCTCAGGGACCTTCGCAGCCTTATCTGCGAGGCATCTTGCAAACCCGGATCTGCAGAACTCAGGTGCAGGGCTGACGGCATGTCCCACACAAGCCTGCTGCGGACAGTCACCGGGCTCGCTCTGCGGCACGGGCAGCACAGAGGCAGGAAGTGGTGCACGCCGTGCCTCCAGCTCCTCTCAAAACCACTCTTTCAGAGCTGTATAATATTACCAAAATGTTTAGATTGGAGACTGGACGCAGAAAAACTCAGCTAAATGGAGAACTGCGAAGGCCAGTAAGCCAGACATGGAGGCACTGAGACACAAAGCCTCAACGAGGAACTGCAAAGACTTGAGGGAAAGTTCTGAAAGCGCTGAAAGGTGTTAGAAAGGAAAGTACTAGCTTGTCCAAAGCAGAAAAGAGGAAGAAAATGTGCTGCTTTATGTTAACAAAAACATTCAGAAGAAATGTACTGTACACAGAAGGTGTGCATTCAATTCACAGAAGATAAACTGTAACCAAGCAAGGCTAGTCACTACTTACTTTGGAAAACCTTTACTGATATGCATAATCTGTACTAAATAAACAGGGAGCAGGGCAGGGTGGTTTGGGAAAGCAAAAGAAAGTGTAAAGAATGCCCTAACTGAAAAGAGAAACATAAAGCAGTAAAGAGCATTCTTAACATTTTGAAAGGTCATTGAAAGCAACAGAAGTAAGAGATTTGGATACATAAAGTACAGGCTAGCCAGCCACACAGATACACTGTGTTTTATGGCTCAATTAAATGCACACATTGATTTGTCACTTCTCTTTCAACTGACCAAAATTTAAACAAGTACATACAAGAATGCTCCCTGATTTCTTCTTGTTCCCTCCCCATCATCTCCCTGACAGCTTACATCTCCTAGAGGCTGGAAAACGAGCAGAGAAATTAAATTCCACAATTGGCACTGAATTCACACGTCAGAGCTGCTGCCTGGGCTGTTAAGGAGCAGACCTGACATTAGTCACCGTTCTCCTTCATTCCACAAATGACTGTCATGGGAGAAAACACATTTGGGCTCTCTAGGTGAGGAAATGCTCATCACTGCCCACCAACCTCCCCTACTGCCAATTCTACAGCAGAGCGCACAGATCACCTCCAGCAGGACCTGGAGATTTGGGGGTTACACTGGTGATGAACACCTGGATGACAGCTGCTCCTCTCTCCCAAACCCATTCCTCCAGCCCCAAAACGCAAGGTAAGCACAAGTGCCACCACAATTCTCTGACCAGTTTGGCCCAGAGATGTCCACTGCAGAAATACAACTGGTTATATTAAATCCATCTAATGGCTTTCTTACTAACTTGCAAAAGGGTGGCTCTGAAAGCAGAAGAATCTCTGAAACAGCTTCATGTCTTTTCTACAGAAGTTTGATTATTGTCTAAGTTAGCAGGTAACTTCAGATGTTCCTGAGAAAAATAACAAAGTTCTCAACGTCAAGTAACACTAAAGGGCACTTCATATTCTTCCAAGTGCTCAGGTGTTTTGTATTTCAGGTAGTTCGTTAGATACTTGAATATAATTCAATACCGCAACTGCGTAACAACAAAGAGCTGACTTCAACTTCCATACCCTAAGACTGAAAATCTACAAGAAACAGTGAGAGGATGCAGTCTACGATACCACTGGCCTTTTGGAGTGAACTTCCATCAGGACAAGAAAAGCAGAAGAAGAACTTAGGACAGCTTGTTTTAATCTTCCTGCCCTCATGAAGCAGCAAGCTTGAACTTTTCATTTTTATTTTTTGTACACTAAAAATACTCCATCATGTCTCCCAATAGTCAAACAGCAGCGCAAGCAGCAAGTCTGTACCAAAAGGTCACAAGTATCTGCACGCACCTGCAAAGGGGCATTACAAAACAGCAAGAATGATCTGGCAGGCACCACAGTGACGGCACACGAGCTCATTTTCGCTAAGTTTCCTTCTTTGAAAAAGGTGAGAGAGATTTCCTCTTTCGACAGGGGAACTCTTGCAGAGTGTTCAGCACTTGATATGCAAAACCAACCCACCGGCAATGTCTTTCTCCTACCAGCCTGAGCATGAGCTCTCGCTTGGTCAGGACAGCAAAGCGCTCAGATGTGCGCGCAGCCTCCACCACAGCAGCACCACGTGAAGGCATTAAAACAGACAGCGTTTGAAGTTACCTATGTTACAGAAAGCACTGGCAGCCTTCCTCTGCGTGCTGTATTAACCTGCTGTATGGAGCTATGTACTTACAGCTGCCAGCACTTCCCACTGTGAGAGCCTGCGTTGGTCTATTTAAAACTTTGACAAATTTCGGCCAGAAAAGGCAAAACTTCCCTTGTGAATTGCTTGCTTTGGACTTCTCTTTCCCCAGAAAATTTCAGCTAAAGCAGTTCCAAACATGAGGTTAAGAAAAAGCTTTTGTATACCTAAATTACTGCTCCTTCTTTCTTTAAAATTCAAAAAAGTTTATCTCCTAAAATCTTTGAAGAGAGACTTCATATGGGAGAAAGCGCTACGTCTTAGAGATGTTCTTTGTCACCATACAAAAAGCTGCCTCAATTTGGCCAAGCTAAAAGCTTAGAGGGGAGGTAAGGAAGAAGAAGGTAGAAATTACAGAGTTGTTCACACTCCAGAATGTTGTGAGTTACTAAAATCTCAGATTATAGCCTTGCTGCGAACGTTTCATCTTCATGCAGCTCCTTTGTGTACAAGGGCCTGCCCGAGCCACCCCACCCAGCCAGAAAACCCCTTTGGCTGCCGCGGGCCTCCTCCACTATGTCACAAATTGGTGGCAGGGCTCAACGCACCGCGACTCACCGCTGCGTTTCACATCCCCGGCAGCCAGAAGGGAACGATACCTGGTCCTGGCTGACGAGAGCCCAGCAAGGAGTGAAACCGCGTGGAGGCTGGGAGCTGTAAGAAGGCTGTGAGGGGAAAGATCGGGGAGTCAGGAGGGCAGGGTGGGACAGGCTGAGCTGAGAGGAAGGCACTGGGATTAGGAACAGCAGTGGGAAGATGGTGCACTGAGGATGTAAATGGGGGAGGGAAGCTGTCTGGGCAAGGGACTGGGAAGAGCCAAAGTGCTAGGGCAGAAGAAAAGGATACACACACATATATATATATATATATGCTTTTGCTGGGCAGAAAACTATTAGAGCATGCAGCCATCCAGAGCTGGAACTGAACCCTCAATTCCTGATTTTGCCATTCCTTCGCCACCAGCAAATATCACAGGTTTGCTGACAAACGTCCTCCCATCAAAAACAAGCTCTCAGAAAACAATCCTTTACTATTATTTTGTTATTTTAATTGCTAAATTGTCAGAGATGGGCATTTATCACCCATGTGGGTGGTTCAATGCAGCAAACTATTTTTGAAGTTTTCTTTGGAAAGAAAGCAAACATTAGAACAAAAACACATCCTTTTAAAAGAAAACACAAGGTTTCAAAGCTAAGTACAAACACAAGACAGTAATTAAGCTAAATTCCAGTGCAGAATTCATCCAGCAGCCTTTCATATACATATGCACTGTGGTCTTCCAGCCCTCCTCACCGAATGCTACTTCCCTTCCCCAGCTCACCCTCTGGACCTGTCCAGGGACGGATCCAAGCAGCAGCAACTCTTCGTGCAACAACGCGAGATCCCCGCTCACTTGGCACGGGGCTGGGAGGATGCGAGGTGGATGAGACAGGGGAGGAAGAGGAAAATCTCACAAGGAACTCTGCTTGGAGAACAGTACCCCACCGCTGCCAGTGCCAGGACAAGTCACACCGACCTTTTTTGTTTGTTTGTTGAAGTCATATACCAGCGCACTGCATTTGTGAAGCACCCAAATGCTGTAGCCACAAACATCGCAGGGAGGTCCACCAGGCACCTAGGTCACTCCACATGCATTTTACCTTTCTAGTAAATGTTTATTTTTACGCTGCAAGGCTTTGATTGAAGCTGTTTGTATGACACGGAACTTTTATTTTGAGTCATCGCTCAGGTACAATTACTACTCAGATGTTATCGTGAACAGACTAAGCTGCACTACTACACTAACCAAATATTTGAAGTCTGGAACCAGAAAGAAAAGGCATTTACCATAGCTCCATGCTTTCTGACATTTCCTCAAATTTTTAGTTGTTTTAAAACATCTCAGAAAATTTAAGAAACAAAGCCCTCAAGCTTTTCCTTTTTAAATCCTAAAGAGAATCTGGTAAAGTTTGTTTGCTAACTTCTCTGTCTTTAAAAAAGAAGTACCACTAGGTTCAGGATTCAGGAGCCTCTCAGCTCCTAAAATTAGTAGGTGGTTTTCAAACCCAGCATTTCCACTGCTGAGCAGGCAAAAACAGACTGCTTCCACGCTTAGTCGCTGGCTGCTTTTCTTTGGAAACCAAGAGCAGGCTGGACAAAAGTATAATAAATGAGTGGAGAATTTGGTGCTAATATAAAAACCTCAAGAAACCAACGCCCAGTTATCCAAAGAAACGGGAGCCTGGGCAGCAGGAAGCAAATTCCCCATCCCATTCTCACACCGCATTGCACCCTGACGCGGGCTCCCAAGAATTCTCCTCCCTAAAGAATTATTTTGCCTCTGTGCGACAGATCCGCCAAAGAATCTGGCTTCCCGAATGAGAGCATCCAGGCAATCCTGCATGACACGTCCAAGCCCTAGGATGATGCCTGAGAAATCTGGGCATTCAGCGAGTGCACTGACCACAGGGTTGTCGACAGGCAACAAGTTTTATCTCAGTTTTACCAAGAGGAAGCCTCTGAGGTTGCTGTAGTACTGTGGAGCCCAGGGAGGTGCTCAGTTTACACAAACTTTGCAAAAAAGGTGAAGAACACAGGGTCAGGTGACCACCATTCACCTCAGCAGCAGGTTTGGGTAAGATGCAGTTTGTGCTGCAAGCATAGGCTCCATGACTGTGAATTAAAACAGTTATGGGAATTCCCTGTACTGCCAGCGAAAGTCTAATTAAGCTCCATTACTCGGACTGGCTATAATCTATCCTCCTCCCATAGTCCTTCCAGCAGCTAGCTGCCTTCAGGCACGCTGGCTGCGAAGCTGCCGGCGACGATGCAGACACTCCTCTGCACGCCCATCCTGATGGCTGCACCAACGGCCTTGCTGCCAATGCACGCAAACAAGTTTCGGCCGACACCTGGGCTACACCTGGACCAGGGAGGGCCAAGGCCCCACGGCTGGAGCCGTTGGCTCCCCATCAGCTCGCAGAGCCTTCCACTGATGCAGCACCTGTGTCTGCAAATGGGAGACAGCTGCTGAAATGGAACAGGTTCCCGCTCTCAGCTGCAACCTGGGAATTAGTTAAGAGGCACTGCACCTTCTTAGTAAGCACTCTCCTCAAAAGATAAAGACAGGAAAGCATGAGTGGCTACGAACACGGTCTGAAGGTGAAGCCCCAGAAGTTGCCATCTCAACTACAAACAACATCTGATCAGGCCCATGGAGCAACAAGTACTGCAGAGAGCTTTATGCAGCCTTTTACAGTAACCTGCCAGCCACAGAGGATTGCTCTAGAAATTCAGTCATCATTTACCCGACACCTTTACAGCTGTGAAGAGTGGTCAGGCGACGCGGCAGTGATACACCTGAAAGACTAATGGAAAAACATCCTGACACCAGATTTAAGCCTTGCAGCTGGGTGACGAGCCTTTCACCTGGGCTCTCTGACCCACCCCTGTTAGCTTCAGGGGTTACCCTGATGTTCAGCCCTCTCCTGAGACCCTCAGATAAAGGCACGTGCACCTCCCAGAAAGGCATCCCTCCCTGATACAAGCTGCACTCAGGCGCAACCAGTTACTGGATGCGCATGAATGAAGCAGAGCGCCTTGTGACACACGGGTCAGACTGCATATTTCCTTGACCTAAATGTCCCGAATGCTTTGAAATTTACTTGCAGCACATAAAAAAAAATAAATCTGCTAAGGTCTCCATCAAACGAGGTGGGTTTAATATGGAAAAAAGGCAACCGTTAGGTAATTCTAGAGAGCTTTGCAATGGCACAAGATGCACAAAGAGTTGCCAGACAAATCTGAGGCTATAAATGGTCTTCATGCAAATCGTGCCAGCTGTGCCTGTAGCAGAACCTGGTGCGTGGTGCTCACCATCGCCAGGCAGGGCGGGGAACCCGGCCGTGAGGCAGCTGCTGGTCCAGCTTCGTGCAAAACGCGCAGCGGGTTCTGCACGAGAGGTCCGGAATAGCTTCAGCCACCATGGGAAAGGGCACGGGCGCTTCCATCAGAAACTTTCATTATCTCGATTCAGAGCAGCTTGTTTCCCATACAGCAGATAAAACTACAAAGGCTTTGTGCCTCCCTGACTTTCCAGGCTTTCCACTAACAATGGAAACCTGTGAATAAAGCACTTAACCTCACACACTCGAGTAAGAAAGCACCAAAAAAGCCCAAGTCACTCCCTGCTACGAGTACTCTCATCATAATCTGCCAATTCCTGCACCAGAGATGATGATGCCTGATTCTGAAGCAGACTCGTGCCAGCATCTGTTCGGCCTGTGGTCTTACCCCACACAGCTCCAAACCTCCCTGCTCCTGGGAAAAGGGGCTTCCCACCGCTCCTCCGCGCTTCCCAGGCAGCACCAACCCACAGCTCTGCTCCCTCACCCTCCTGCAGCCCCATCCGAGCAAAGAGCGAACAAATCACCAGCACGGCCCAACCGGCTCCTACGTTTTCCTGGCCAGATCTTCCCAGATCTCCCCGGAACCTCTCAGCTCGCTGCGCTGCTGCCCAGGCAGGCTCTGCTCCCTCGGTGGCGGTTCGGCCCCAGCTCTGCCCCGCTCCCCACGAGAGCTTTGGTTCAGGCTCAGTAAAAGCGAGGAGCCCGCAGCCCCCCTGCTCGCGACAGCCGTGCGGGTTTTTCCAAGAGCTGTAATGAGGAATGTTCAACAAACACCTTTAATTAAAGGAATGTTTGTTTAATGTAATTAAACGCCTAAGGAACACAACCCTGTTTCAGCCCCGGATAGTTTTGCACCATGTGATGCTGTAGTGGAGGGGAAACAACGCAAGCCGGCGACACAACCCGGCTGCCCACTCCCACTCGTTCCGCAGCACCCGGCCCGCGCTGTCCCCGCACCAGCGCCGGGGCCAGCAGGTCGAGGTCTCAGTCACAACAACTCCCAGCGCGGAACAGGAACCCGGCCCCAAACCCGCAGCGCCTCCAGCCCCCTTTCCTCCCCTCTTTTCGCCACCTTTCCATCCGAGGGGCGCTCCGAGGAAGGGCACTTACAGCACCGCTCGGTTTGGGGACGAACCATTCCCCCTCCTCCCGGCCGCCTCCACCGAGAGCCGGAGCGCTGCCAGCCCCGAGCCGAACCCGGGGCTGCTGCCCGGCAGGGTGGAGCGTTCCCTGCAGACTGCGGCTCCGCTCTGAACTACCGCGACTCAACTTTCCTCTTCATAAAAAAA
>VXAV01007196.1:583917-597666 GCA_013399715.1 Alectura lathami | reverse complement strand
CTAAAGCAGGTTCCCTACGGTCGGTTGCACAGGAAAGCATCCAGGCAGCTTTTGAATATCTCCAGAGGAGACTCCACAGCCTCTCTGGGCAGCCTGTTCCACTGCTCTGTCACCCTCACAGTGGAGAAGTTCTCTCTCATGTTCAGAGGGAACCTCCCGTGTTCCAGTTTGTGCCCATTGCCCCCTGTCCTGTCACTGGGCACCACCAAAAAGAGCCTGGCCCCATCCTCTTGGCCCCTGCCCTTTAGATATTGATAAGCATTGTTCAGATCCCCTCTCTGCCTTCTCTAGGCTAAACCGCCCCAGCTCTCTCAGCCTCTCCTCGTAAGGGAGATGCTCCAGGCCCTAATCCTCAGCCATCCACGCGCAGCCGTCGGCTGGAAGTGAGGTGACGAGTGAACTTCCTCGGCGATAGATGTTGTTTGCNGAAAGAGCCTGGCCCCATCCTCTTGGCCCCTGCCCTTTAGATATTGATAAGCATTGTTCAGATCCCCTCTCTGCCTTCTCTAGGCTAAACCGCCCCAGCTCTCTCAGCCTCTCCTCGTAAGGGAGATGCTCCAGGCCCTAATCCTCAGCCATCCACGCGCAGCCGTCGGCTGGAAGTGAGGTGACGAGTGAACTTCCTCGGCGATAGATGTTGTTTGCTGACACTTCAGTGCAAAGCTCATAAAGATTACGCAGTAGTGGCGGCCAGATTTATTACCTGAGCTCACAAACACTCCGTGCCTCCTGATGCAGGAGTCAGGTTCCATCACAGGTGGGGCGGACGAAGGCCGGCCGCGCTCGCGGCCCCTCACCACGGCTGTGTGCGCTGGCAATTTGATCACATGGGTACATCAACACGCACTTGGACGCTGCTGTGCAGACAAGGCCTTGGCGAGGAGCACTGCCTGCCATGGTCCTGGAGTCAGGCAGCGGTGCCCGCCCTCTGATAGCAAATGACGGCGCAAATGAATGGGCAGGTAATGGATCAGGGCTGTGATTTGGAGCCAGGTATGTATGTAACCATCTGTCTTGTTTCAGTGAGTGCATAAAGATTCAGCCAGCTGACATCCAGCCGGACATTTTCAGTTACCTCTTGCATATCATGTACACCGGCAAGGGGCCAAAGCAGGCCGTTAGCCAGAGCCGGCTGGAGGAGGGCATCCGCTTCCTGCATGCCGACCACCTGTCCCGTATCGCCGTCGAGATGAACCAGGCCTTCCCCTCGGAGGCCGTCCAGTCTTCAAACCTCTACGGGATCCAGATCTCCACCGCGCACAAACTGGCAAAGGAGCAGCTGGGGGCGAAGGAGTCGCCGAGCAATGCGGGCAGCAGGTCGGCCCCGTCCGAGCACCCACAGCTACAGCTCTCCCTCGCCATCGGGCTGGACGACAGCGGCCGCGAGCAGTCAGGCACGCGCCCCTCGGCCCAGCCCGCCGCGCTGGCCAGGCCGGCGGAGGAGCCACCGAAGCTTTCCGTCTCTGTCAAGCAGGAGAAGTGCGACGCGGAGCCTGTGGTGTCGCAGAGCTGCAGCCCTCCTTCCCCGGACGCAGCGAACCCCATCCTCGCCAAGGCCGGCCTCAGGGTGCACCTGTGCCACTACTGCGGGGAGCGGTTCGGCTCACGGGGCGGGCTGCGGGAGCACCTTCACACGCACGTCTCGGGCTCGCTGCCCTTCGGGGTGCCAGCCTCCATCCTGGAGAGCAGTGGCCTCGGGGAGGTGCAGCCTCTGGCAGAGGGCAGGGAGGCCGGGCAGGGCCAGCACCTCGGGGCCTTCCTCCTCCAAGAGGACGAGCCCACGCTGGAGCACCCGAGCTGCGGCGACCTGGAGCCTCTGCAGATCGGGCAGCTCTCCCTCATCTCTAAGGACCACGAGCCAGTGGAGCTGAACTGCAATTTTTCCTTCTCGAGAAAGAGAAAACTCGGTTGCACCGTCTGCGGCCGCACGTTCTTCCGGAAGAGCCAGCTGCTGGAGCACATGTACGCCCACAGGGGGAAGCAGCCCAGGTATGGCCGCAGCCCACGGCTGGAGAACCCCCTCACCCCCAGGTTCCGGCCCTACGGCGACAGTGAGGGCGTGGGGAAGAGCTCCAGCTTGTCTCAGGACCACTTGGATGAGTGTATACTGGAATCTGATCTTATCCAGGAAAGCGTGGATACGATCCTGGTAGAGTAGTTCTCCCTCTGTGCGGTCGTCGGGCGCTGCGTTTTGGGCATTTTCCATGCAGTGAGTTAGGCTAGAGCTGACTGCTGTCCTCAGCCCTCACCACTGAGCTAGCTGTGAAGAACTGTGTGTTGGTTTGTGTGTTTACTTTTTTACCTCTCTAACTTTTAAACTTGAGCTAATTCGGGTCTTTGGAAGCCTCTGTGTAGCTTGGTTACATTTTCATAAATGTAAACTTGTTCCTGCTCTGCTTTCCTGGAGTTTGTAGCGTGTTGCGGGGCATGAAGTTTAAACATCTCCTAATGCACTGGGTGACAAGGACTGCTTCTATCCCATAGAATGACTCTTGTGAATCTAGATGGAGGGAAATGTAGAGGGAAATATATGTATTGTTCTTCCCAAATAGTTTGTTTTTAATTAAAATAAATATCTCGAGGAGATAAATGCCGGAGTTCGTGTCGTGTAACTGCAGTTAATAAATCTCTGCATAAATGCACGCGGGAGCCGGGGGCTGATCTTTTCAAGGGAACTGGTGGCAACCTTGGCTTCAAGAAGCCCCAGAGTCCTCGTCAATTGAAATGTTTCCCTTTGCTTTGAGACATGCTCAAGGGCTTTGCATGGGGTTTTTCTCTTTCCTGCTCCTCCCTCACCAGCCCCTGCTGCATGAACAAGACCAGTGCTGGTGCCCCTCTGGGGTCAGCTCCTGCTGCTGGGCCATTGCCTGAGCACCGAGAGGCGGGAGCTGCAAGGAAGTGTCTGCTCCTTCTGGAGCTTCTAGGCAACGTGTCCTCACCGAAGTCTTTACAGGATTGAATAGCACACAGGGTTTTGCTAGGAGCAAATGTCTAATGTTCTATTTCTTCTCTGCTTGTGGAGCCACCTGAAGCGGTAAGATGTAGGCTTTTTGCCTTTCGTTACTCAATTTCTGAAAAATAATCTTCTGCAAGAGGAGTTTCATTGTACATGTGCCTTTTCCATTCACATTTTTCCCTCTGTAGTTTTCCACCTGAGGTACCCCACGGTTTCCACCAGCCGGACTCCAGCACGTCCTGCAAGAGCAAGCTGGCCCCAGCCAGGCTCGCGCTGCGCTCACAGCACTGAGGTTCCTCCCACAGCGAGGAGCAGGGGCCTGGCGAGCTGCTCCAGTAACCCCAGTACCCGTTACCCACTATGTGCTGGAGGCATCCACCAGCCCCCGTGGAATTGAGTCATTGTGTAGGAAAGGGGGCTCTGAACAATGGTGAGAACAGTTTGCTGTCAGGATGCCTGCTCTGCATCTCTCCGTAGCCAGGACCCTTGAGCTGTCGTCTCTCAAGCTGTCCTGGAGCAGGATCTGGAATGAAACCGCTGCTGGATTTAGAGCCCATCCAAGTGCTTTGTGAGGGCAGCTGCTGGGCAGGGAGCTGCGCACTGCAGGGGACGGAGCGGCTGCCGAGGGCTGCCAAGTTATGTTTGAAGACAAAGGGAAAAAACAAACAGCCCCTGAGCCTGCGTGGATGCTGCGAGGAACTGCGTGCTGCTGCCAGACCGAGTGCTCTGCTCGCTGTGCGTGCCCGTTGGGGCTGCTCGGGTCGCTCTGGTGGGGCTGCATCCAAGCTGTGTTGAAAACGGATTTTTATTGAGCAAACAACCAAAGCCCCACAACAAGCAGGCCTGCAGGCACTGCATCTGGGCACCGAGCAGCCCCTGCTGGCTGCTCGCAGCTGGGGTCCTTGGGGTTCTACAGGATGGCTAAAAAATGGTATTTTATAATAATTCCCAATTTGTGTGTTGCACTTCTCCCAGCTTCACCCAGCCTCTCCGGGTGCTGCTTGCTTCACTCAGGTTCCTGTGTTTGATTCAAGCCTGGTTAGGAGCACAGAGGGGTGTCTGCTGGGTAGGGACGGAGCTGCAGAAGGGAAGTGAAAGCTGCAGAAAAGTACTAAAAGTGACAGTTTTCAGGCAATTCACTGAGAGATGGGCACCTCCGACTTCAGCAGATGCCTAACTTGCCTGAACTCATTTGTGTTGAAAGTCAAATGGCCCTTGATGTCTCTGCAAGTCCTGCCGAGATCAACAGGACAGATAAACTCCTGGCGGGGATGCTTTAAACAAAGGGCAGTAAACAAAGGGCTCGGTATTGGGGACAGCAGGAAATGGGTTTGTTCACTTTTTTCGCCATCAAAAGGGAGCTTCAATGAAAGCAGTGACCTGGGGCAGAGCTAGGGCTGCACGCGCATCAGCTGTGGTGTGCACCTATCTCAGGAGTGCCTCTGCTGTGCTGGCTGCAAAGAAATGCGTAAAACTGCCATCATATTGCAGCAAGGCTTTGAAAACTCAGGAGTGTAAGTGATTTCTTTTTACCGTTGCACCCCCCCCCCCCCCCCCCCCCCTCCGTATNCCCCCCCCCCCCCCTTTAGGGTGTACTTTGGTTCATCTTTGTGGTGCCGAACATCTGTGACATCAAACGTCTGTGAAAGGCATTTTTTCATCACTTGCAACAGAAGAAATGTATTTTCAGCATTTTTCTTCCTGAAAGTGTTAACGTGCTGTTGTAATTAAAGCGATGGAAGGAGCTGGAGGACAGAAGCCTTGTCAACGCGGAGCTCTGCAAACTGCAACCACCCCTCGCAGGCATCACTTGCTCTCAGCCTTATGAATAGAAAATAATTTCAGGAGGCAATTCCATCTCCTGAGCAAGGGCAGAAGCTGCTCCTGGATACACAACAAGAAGTTTTATTCCTGTATGTAGAAGACGTGGGTTACTGAGTGCTTAACTGTGAGGCAGGGGCATGCTTGAAAAATCTGCCTGACGTACAGCTGGGCTTTTCAGCTATTCATTTCTTGAGGATTTTTTGTTTGTTTGCTTGTTTTTTTCCCTCTCATGAAACATGAAATCTTCCTCCCAGGATGCAGAATAATGATCCTGACCATTCCTTTCAGGTGATGGCTGGAGGCCTCTGAAAGCTCCGGGAACGCCCAAAGCTTTGACAAAGCATGGGCATGGGAGGGCCTTGGCCGTGGGATCGTGCGCTGCAGCAGGTGGGTGCTCAGCCCTCTGCCAGCATGAGCAGGGTCCTCATCCAGCACCCAGTAGCCCCTGAACTGCCAGCAAGTGCTGCAGTGCAGACATCACTTCCGCAGGTAGCTGGGTGCTGCCCTGAGCATGCTGCCTGTAGGCTTATTGACCAATGCATGCTGGACTATTTCCAGATAAGTATTTCGAAATATTTTTTTTTTCAGTGATCTGATGCTGAACGGGCTGGGTCCAACAAGAACCGAGTTTCTTGGGCTGCTGAAGGTGCAGCAGAGAGCATGGAATAAAGCATGCGTGCACCTTGCAGCATGGGGTCTAGTTATTTTGCTGGGAAATTCGGAGGGCTTGCTGAAGCTGCCGACTCCTTTTGGCAGCACTTCCGAAAGGTAGCTTTTGGTAGCTGAATTTTTCTTGCGTTGCCGGTGCCGAAGGAGCAAGACTGAATTTCTGGGAGGCTGCGGGAGTGATGCCGGCTGCCCAGGAGGCGGTGCTGATGGGCAGGCGGCCTCTCCCCACTCCTTCCTTCCAGGCAGAACGACGACAACAAGCTCCCCCGTAGCCACCAGCTCGCTTGGCCGCCCGCACAGCGCCCTGCGGCGCGGGGGCACTGGGGCACGGCCGCTGGCAGCAGGGAGCGGGCTGTAAACCTGGAGCGCTGAACGTGGCAGCTGGAGGTCAAACCGTGAAGAACCGCTCTCATCAGCTTGATGGAAAGAGCGCAGCGTTGGTGCTGAATTGTTCTTTAATACTTTGGAGGCGGAAGGTGTAAACGGAGAGTAAGCAAAGCTTTCAGAAGCGCAGTGAAAACTATCGGCACATGCAATTCAACCTTATTTTCCATTTCATTTCCACTTTCCATAAGGGAGAAGCAGGTGCAGGGCAGGCCCAGGCTCCGGGCCGTTGGCTCTCAGTGGCCCAAGGAGGGAGCTTCACCCTCGGCTTGTCGCAGCCCTCCCACGGGCACCTGCCAGCAGCAGGCTGTGACACACCGCCGCGCTCAGCTCCAGCTCTGCTGCAGGATAAAAAGCTGACAGGCTTTTCTTTCCTGCTCTTGCCAAAAAGCAGTGCTCTGCGTGGGCATCTCAGCAGTCCAGCACTAGGAAAATCTATTCTGAGCACTAAGAAATGGAGAGGAAAAAGCGAATGAAGCCCTAAATTACATGCCAGTTAGGTATTTACAGTTGGAGCTGTGTCAGGACTGAATTCCCTGAAACGCAATCACAGCACATACGGGATTCGTATGTTTCATTAAGAAAAATGACGCAACTTGAAAGGCAGCCTAATAGCGGAAATGTTCCACTAAATATTCTAATCCAGACACCTCAGCCCTCAAAACAAAGGTGCAGCAAAGCCCAGCATTTCACCTCCCAATTTCCACCTGGGGAAGCTGTGTGCCTGCTGCCGAGGTCAAGCTTATGGAGTGACGGGGGCTGCAGCCAGCTCTAGCAGGGATGATGCCTCCATCACACTCGTTTGAGTTGCAAAAGGTGATTTCTTAACGTCCTCCCCTTTTGTATCCAGTGTTTGTCATTTTTTGATGTGACAAAAGCAGTTTTAAAATGCTGGTTTGGGGTATTTTTCACTTAAATCCACTTCCCAGTTAAATGGACTTAGACTTCATTGCAGAAAAATCCCACCATTTCGCAAAGAACCACAGCGCCCTTCACAGTGAGTTGCAAAAAGAAAGAAACATGAAAATGGTGCCTCCTAAAAATGCTAACCTATATAGTTCCTTAAATAGCTGTAGAACAATAACATCCTCTGATTAGTTAAACAAAAACACATTTAATGGAAAGATTTTATCTGGTTGCAAATTAAAATATTTCATTATTTTAGTACCACCCAAAAAGAGCTAATGAGAACCATTTCTGTGGGAAATAAAACTGCAGATGTAAAATAATATTAAAGCAAATTATTTAAATCCATCTGTTCTCTTGGAGCATCTCATTGTTTTGAGTTACAGAAGTTGAAGTCCTCTATGTGCAGGACAAGCAATATGAGGGCTTTGCTGGGTCCATCAGCAGGGTCCCACTTCCATCCGCCAGTCCCAAGCACACAGCAGAAGGATCCCCATGTATTTTACCCAATTTCTTCTATGCATGTGTGAAATAACCCTTGGATTTTCATTTTATACATAAGCACACATACGAGAATATCCATCATTTATGCAGGGAAAGCATCTTAAATTCCATTACTGTAGATTTGGTCCTTCCACAGCTGCATGGCAGCAGTAACCTCCAGCAGCTGGAGCTCTGGCCCTCAGCAGCCTGCAGGTTTCAGTGCCCTTTGGGTGCCACAGGGCAGGAAAGAAAATGCAATGTTTGTCTGAGCCATCGCTGTGGACCAGCAATTTTCACAAGGAACATTTCAGCAGATATAGTTGTCTTCTGCTGAGCTTAGTGTTGACATAACGGAAAAGCTTTTTATCCCTTTGGAAGTGTTCCTGGGCACAAGTTACACTATCTAAACACTCCTTTCTTTGCTGCTAATATAAAAAATAAAAAGCTGTGGGAAGTGGAAATACTTGAAATGACATGGCAAAGCATGGACAGGGGACTTGTTGAGTAGAAAGCTGAATTTTCCCTGCAAAGAGGAGCGCTGGAAACATCTGGGAAAAAAAAAAGCAGCAGCACAGACTGCAGGGTGAGCAGAAAAACAAATTAATTCATTACAATGCTGCCACAAAACAACACTTCTGTAACCGAGAGGGGCAGCAGAGCAACAAGGAGGCAGATGGCCCAGAGGCAACCTGGACCAGCTAGAGCAGAGCAAAGCTACGCACCATTCCCGGTTCTTGCAGCTGCCGATGAGGAAAACAGCCCTGAACCCAGCCCGCACCTCGGTGCTCTTGCACAGCCAAGCAGTCACATGCTCCTCCAGACATTTCTTCTCCAAAAGAATAAAGCTCTTATGTTTTATTAATGTCCAACTCTCTAATCATAATGAGGGAGTAGAGAGTCTTAATTATGTCATTAACAGCTGTTAGAAGTTTGCATTTTGTTTTGCAAACCTGAAAGAATAAATAGTATTAATACTACTAAAAATGCATACTTTTTTTTCCAAATTTTCTATATATTATAAAATGCCTTGAGTCCTTATCTGAAAGATGTGATGCAAAACACTAACTAGGGTGCGGGACCCCTTGATCTGTAGCAGATAGTGCTGGGACACCGAGGCTGCTGCTCTCCCGTCTCCCCACCGCCGGTCCGGCAGCACTAAGCCACACCTGAGGCTTGCAGGCAGAAAGCCTGCAGCCAGTACCAGAGAAAGCAAACCCTGTCGTGTTGTATCAGCAACGGCTGTCCCCAAGCGCTGGGGGCTTTTTCTGCAGTCTGTTCCTCTGGCAGAACAGATCGTCCAGTCGTGAGTTAGGTTGTTGGTCAGCAGGGCCGCTTTTCCCAGCCAGAAGAGATCTGGAGTCAGTGGGCTTCCAGGAATCTGCGAGTGGAAAAGGCTGACTAGCAACCAAAAGGAAACTTTATAAAAAAAGAGCTCTTAAAACATTTCAAGTCTATTAACAACATTAGGATCTCTGCTCACCATACAGCTACCTGAAAAGCCTAGACACCACTGGACATAGCGGTGGGTTTCTCTCCTCAGGTGCAAAATCTCTCCATAGCTGCCCGGTCAATCACAAGCCGAGAAAACAAGAGGTACACTCAACTTTAATGAACTAATTGCCAGTTACATGTAGAGCTGGAACAGAGGGAAAACACAGCTATGGGAAGGATGCAACCACAACCATGGGCAGGCAGCAGCAGCCAGTCCCGCAGGCTCCAGGCTGGACCCACGCCTTGCTGCTCTTCTCCCCAGATTGCAAGGATTGCCTCCTCCTACACCGGGATATTTCCTCTTCTGACCCAGCACAAAATCCTCCCCAGACTGCTCAGCACACAGACAGGAGATGACAGCCTGGCCGTGAAGGGGGGAATTTGCGTCTCTTGGTGAGAGCCCAGGCATGCCCCCGCAGCCAAAGCCACTGGCCCCAGCAGCACAGCACGGAGATGCTGCACCTTTCCCTCAGCACCGACCCATCCTGGTGCTGCACAGCCCCGTGCGCAGCCTCCAGCATGGGCACGGCTCCCCCTGGGTGCTGTGGCAGCTCCAGAGGCACACAAAGTCCTTAAAAAGTCCCTTTCTAATTATGGCAAAGTGCCTGAAAGGAATAGTTGGAACTACAAAGCCATTAATACTGTACACACTGAATAATTGGTAACATTAAATAAATTCACAGAAAAACAAGATATATATATATATATATTTTTTTTTTAACACCCTCTGATTTTTCCTAAGCTTAACGTGCACAGAAAGAAGTTGCAGCACTCACTGCTTGTAGTCCTGTTGCAACAACAGAGATCCTTTATCAGAGTTTAAAACACGGTTGTGCACCAGGTACTAGGAAAGCTGTCAGCCCTTGTAGTTTAACAGGAACCCAGACGCTGCGCTGGGAGGAGAGACCTCCGTGTCCCCACAGCGGTCAATGGGCAATTGCCAGGGGAGGCTGCTATTTCTGTACAGGCTGAGACCCAGGGAGGATAATTTTCTCAGCAGAACAGGGAAACTTTCACGCAGCCATACGTAAATCCCCACCGTGCGGCTGCAAGCCCAAGTTATCAAAAGGCCCCTTTCTTTCAGAGGGCTGGCAGTGAGAGGCGAGGCACAGCCCGCACGCACCACGCGTGTGCACAGGCGCTGCGAGCAAACCTCGTTAACAGAGCAGTTCATATTTTTTTGACAGCAATCGGCCTGTTTGGGCATTTTATGGCAGTGTCCCCAGGCCTCGCGTCTGGGTTTTCCCTGAGGACCTTGGTGAGATGGCTCCGGTGTTTCAGGGCAGGTTTCGGCCCAACCGCCACGGAGCCAGCTGGGAGCCGGGGGACGCAGAGGGGCACGGTGCCTGGGTTGGCTGCTGGCACAAGGGACAAGCTGCTGGGGGTCTCTGCAAGGTAAAGGGACAGATGGACACACGGACACACCCAGGGACGCCCACAGCGCCCTGACCAAATCCACTCCTGGCTTTGAGCAATGCCACGGCCTGCAGCACATCACTGCTACCAAGCCATTCCAACACCGAGGCAAGAGTTGACTGCATGCAGCTCACTGCTATTTATATTTACATGCCACACATCAAAAACACGCTATATCCAAGGACAGATCCACCACGACAGACAAAGGAAGGCAAAGCTCAGGGGCTCCCTGCGGCCAGCGCGCTCCAGCGCGGCCTGCCCAACGACGCCATGGGGAACGGCCCCTGGCACACGAAGCAGTGGCAGGCTCTTGGTGTTTGTACAGCTCAGGATCAGCAAGGCGAGCTGGTGCCGCGCTGCGATGTGCTGGGCGATGCGCAGGCCGCTTCCGACGGGGGAGCAGTCTGGGGGAGCAGGCCGGCCGCTCACTGCAGCCTCCCCGTTCCACCTGGTGGGGCTGCAGGGTGACCGCGGCATCTGACACCTGCGAGTACCTGAGTGCAACGCTAAACGCTTGGCATTGATGTCGCTGATGGCACGTCTCAGCCCCTTCTCCCTCCTGCATCCCTGCTGAGCCCCACGACAAACCCCCAGCCCGTGGCGGGAGGGTGCTCACTGCCTGTAGGACCTTCCCCTAAATGTACACACACGTTTACAGCACTAACAGCGGGGAAATCTGGAACGGAAGACAGCAGAAGCATGGCCTCAACGTAAAGATGCTAGTCAATGAGAACACTGCAACACCGGAATTTTCCTGCAGCCACAGGCAGTTGCACTGCCCCAGGCCCAGGCCCAGCAGCAGACGTGCTGCGCGCAGCAGGGCCTACCCCACGTCCCGGGACCAGTTTCACACACAAACACACACAAAACTTCACGGGCATGCAGAGCTATCTACGCCGCGGCCCCCAGAGCCCTCCTTGCTCTCCCCCTCAGGCCAAAGGAGCTTGAAATCACTCTGATTTGGGGGTGCCGTTGCCATCACAGAAAGCTGTTGTGTTTATTCTGTTCCAGAGCCATCTCGCTGACCAGCTGCTCTATGGATGACTGGATGGCCGCCTTCACGAGGGAAGACGCTGTTTCTATGAGGAGTAACTCGTACTGATCCGAAGTCCTGTGCCCCTGGTCGACCAGACCTTTCTCCTCCGCCGCGGCACCGCCGCCAGCCCCGGGGCCCTCTTTTTGACCAAAATCAAAGCTCCCACTTGGTTTTTTATTCCCTTTTTGCTTATTGTGGTGCAAAACTGGGGATGGCTCATAGGCCTGGTCAGAGTCGGTGTCGTCAGAGTCCACAGCTTCGGTGATGGTGATGACAATGCCAACGCCGGTGCCCATGTTGGTTTCTGGTTTCTCTTGATGGCTGGAGCTGCTCTGCCCGCTTGCTGCATCATCTTTAGATGCTGACGGACTGCAGTCCATTGCGGCCTCTTCAGATTTGCTCTCCTCAGGAAGACTAGTGTTCCTCTCCGACTCACCCCCTTCAGGCAGCTCCTTGCAGATATTAGCTATTTCCTGCACTTCGGTGATTTCAGGGGTGCTGTAGGGTTGATCCCTGGAAATTGGAGCTTCGGGAGCAACCTCCTCCTCTTCCGCGTGGGCTGCAGTTTGGTGTGGACTCCCCTCAGGTAACTTTTCCTGGACTGGTTCATTAACAGGCTCTGAGCTGGTTATTTCTGACTGGGTGGTGCACTCTGTGTGTCCATCCACGTCAGTCCTGGGCTCTGCCAAGGGCTCGCTCTTCCCACTGGCATCAGCAGCTTCCTCCGCCGGGCCCTGGTCCTCCTCCGCAGGGAGCGGGCTGAGGGACCCAGCCCTGCCACACGTTTCTGATGGGGCCAGGTCCTCCAGCTCTTCAATGGCTTTATTCAAAATGCCCATCACTTCGTTCGCTTGGAGACTGCCATCCGACTCCTCCACTGCCTCTGCAGGGCTGGACTTTTTCTTGCCTCTCGAGAAGCGGATGCAGGGCATCTTCACCCCTGAGCTCTCCTTTTTCCTTGGGAGACCTTGCGCACAGCCCTCCTCCGTGTCCATCTCCAGCTGCACCTGGGAATCGGAAGGCACCTTCTGTGAAGAGGATTTTTGCCTTCTCCGAGGCTTTGCAAGACTTTTGATCGCTGCCCAGGCTCCTCGGGAGGGTCGTGATTGAGGAAAAACTTTCGCCTCCCCTTGGTCTGGGCTGATGCACTGACTTTTCTCCTCCAAGGCTGCAGAAGCTGCTTCGCATGCATCCTTTGTGGTGAGCCCCTTCTTGCAGGACTTCTTCCTCTTTTTAAAACAGAGCATGGAGGGTTTTTCTGCCTGCTCTTCTGAAGGGGAACACGGTGTCTCTGTGCTGTGGGTCTCCAGCTCCCTTGAGTTCTCCATTTGAATTTCCTTAGCTGCCTTCGCCATATTTGTACCTCTCCTTTGTCTCTGTTACAGTATTGATTTTCTTGACTAATGCATCAGACAAAGGAGCTGCAGAGATGCTCAAAGGGGTTTTTTTTCCAAATTGTTCTCAAAACAATGGCAGTTGCTTTTAACAAGAGGATAAGGCAGTGTGCAGAAATGTTCTGACGAAGCTATTGCAACCGCATTTTGCCTTCTTACTCACTTCATTGCCCCTCCAAGAGTCCCAGGCAGACTTTAAGAATGGGCTCGCCTTTGCTGTGTTGGCCAGAGCCACTCTCACCTCCAGGATAACCCACTTCAGGTCGTGCTCGGTCTAACAGTATGACCATTGAACTGTCAGTCTGACCTTGTTTTTTTTCCCCCAAAGGATGACAAATCAAGCCAAGAGTTAACAACTTTTATTCACCCCACGGACCTGGAAGAACTGGCACTTCCTGAGCCACCTGCAATTCACAGTGCACAAGGAACTTGCTTGAAGCAACACGGTGGCAGCAGGTGGTGGTGCTCTGTCCCCCAGTGATGGGTCAGCCGCTGCTGTCTCTCCTCCTTGCCTTCTGCTCAGCTCCCACCGCAGGCCAGGTAAGGTTTGCCTCAAAGCGCAGCCGATGCTTCCATCTCTGCTCTGTAACACAACAAACAGACGGTAAGAATTACACAGAGCAAAAACTCTGCTTGCCAAACTCAAACTCAAAAAAGTATTAAAAAGTAACTTTTAGCATAATATTTCAGTCTCAGACGCAGACAAAGGCCGGAAAAGCAGTTCTACCTCAGGATGCGCCACAGCAATTTTTTCCACTAATCAGCACCAATATCTAAAGGAAAAATAAAGGCACTGTTATGGCAACTTAGTGTTGTTCCACCACACAACACACTAATTCACATGGCAGAAGCAGCTGTATTTTTTTTAATTGCCCATATAATGGCAAGTATCCATTACTCACACATGCATACATTTTCTTCTCCTACGGTTAGCTAAACCTCCCCCCACTGCTCCATACACACTCATAGTTCCAGCTAGTGAAATTACACCCTGAGACAGCAGATATTTTTACCTTTAATGCACCAGATGACAATATGCAAAACACACAATACAAGAAGAGGCACGTAGAACACAAAAGAGAAATCACACGGCAAGAAGGATGCATATTTATACTACGTGCACGCCTTCCATGGCAACCTCAATTAACACGGCATGCGCTCATCAAAAGATATATGTAACCCTTAAAAAA
>VXAV01007196.1:569347-583228 GCA_013399715.1 Alectura lathami | reverse complement strand
TCCCGGCCCCCGCCGCCTCGGGGCTGCACACGGGGCGGGGAGCGCGGGGCTGGGGGAAGGGGGCTCGGCTCCAGGCACAGCCCCGCCGCGGGCAGCATCCCTCCTCTTGAAGGGCAGCAGCATCCCTGCCTCTCAGGGGAAAGCAGCACCTCTTCTGGGGCAGCATCCAGCTTGGCAAGCAGCATCCCTGCCTTGCTGCAGGGTGTTATCCTGCCCCGTTTGCAGGGCACCGGCCCTCTCCCTCTTGCAGAGCAGCCTTTCTTCCCCACGCAGGTTGCACTCAGGAGCAGCAGATGCACAAACTGCAAACTACACCCGAGGCCAAGATACTCCCAAGGGCTGAGCAGTGGTTTTCAACTTGCATCCTAACAGGAGCATGAGGTGCTGTGAGAATGGAAACACACGCAGGAGGAAGGGACTGCTGGTATTTGCAGAGCAGGTACGTGCTGGACAGTGTAGGAAGGGAGCCTTGCTCCTGGCAGCTGCTTCTGTGCCACCTGACCCCTTTTCAGCATGAAGCCCATGCTGCTTGTGTCACTGCAAGAACTACACCTTGCAGCCACATCCTGAGTCTGAGCTAATCCTTGCCCAGAATAACACGTAAGGTGACTCCCCCATATAAGCCCTTTTTCT
This sequence comes from Alectura lathami, assembly GCA_013399715.1. Taxonomy (NCBI): domain Eukaryota; kingdom Metazoa; phylum Chordata; class Aves; order Galliformes; family Megapodiidae; genus Alectura; species Alectura lathami. The sequence continues at coordinate 582,595 of VXAV01007196.1, read as the reverse complement.
TCACAGCCAGCAAGGTCTGACTTTAAAACTGCATCTCCAGCTGTTATGATTGATGGGAGGGCCTCTGGAAAAAGGACTGTAAGCACAGCTGAAGAACCACATGAAGCCATAATTTGAGATGCCTGAACGTCCCCATTCATCTCAACGGGGAGCCAAGTGATGCCCACAAATGTTGTGAGGATATTAACTGCTTCGCAGTGTGTTTGCACATAAGAAACCAGGCAAGGCAGCACACTTAGAACCTGCAAGCGGCTTCCAGTGTAGGCTAGCCTCAGAAAAATATATGTGGCTTACCCCCCCCCCCCACAGCATTTTCAAAGAGAAAAAGGTTGAAAACAGCTTCTGGCTGGAATTTCAGCCAGTAGGAAGAAGCGTGCATCAAGCAGCCACAAGGAACTGTCATTTCAAAAGCTCCCCATGAGGCGCGTTCGCTTGCGTTCACTCAGTACAATAACCTCCGTTTGGAAATGGCTCCTCTCCACGGGGCACGCAGCGGGTTCTAATTACAACATGCTCCTGGCATAAAAGCTGAGCAAAGCCCCTCAGCATGGGGACGTTTCCCCTCCTTCCACGCAGAGGGGGAAGCAGGCAGCGGTAAGGAGGATCGCTAACGGTGCACTACCTGCGGGGCGCTGCGAAGGAGGCGGGCTCTAATCCATCCCCTTTGAAACCACCTCGCCAGAACTCAAATATTCCTGCTGTACCAGGGGAAGGTGGTAGCACCGAAGAGTGTGATACAAGGGAAACAGTGACAGCAGCAAGCAGAGGATCTGGTCAGGAGGTGATGAGCTTTCATGCTTAAAAGCAGCTCCCAGCCCAGCTGTAGGCTCCGCTGCTCTTCCAGGGCGCACACCAAAGCACCAGTGCTGTGCAGCAAGCCCACCAAGCAAGGCGTAGCTCCTTTTTGCTTTTGCCCTTACTGAAGGTCAAAAAACCTGCACTGTTCCCTACGTGACGTGATGCGAGACTCTCATTACAGCTAGGGGAACAGCCGTAACACCAGCTAAGGGTCTGGGCCCACAAATAGCCTACAGAGAACAGATCTGTGCATAATTAGTTTTTTCTCTAGGCAACAGGAAGAGAAGACAATCTTCCAGAATTCAGTTAAAAAGGGATTAAGCATCCTTTGTGTCCTATTTGACAGAGCAAGAACTGCCATACTTGGTCACAAAAGAGTTAAAAAACAAAAACAAACAAGCAAGCCTATTTATGAATCAGTCCTGCCAGACCCAGGGACAGTGGGAATACACTTTCCACTAGGTTTCCAGTACAGACTAGTAAAGCATTGGCCACTCACCTCCAGAGATGCTCAGGGCTCTTTTTCCATTATTTGCTGCTGGCCCTAACGCTTTGTTGCCAGCGGTCCCCCAGGGCATAGCAAAACCTTGGACCATTGCATGCCTGAGCCAGGGCCTTGCCTCACTGCAGGATGCGGACCGGAGACCTCTTGAACCGTCTCCCTCAAGCACATGTCTATGATCTCATGCTGAACTAAAAGCAGGATAATCTTAGCATAAATTAGCACTTATCCCATCTTTCATAAGCACGAAATGAAGGTGGAACACAGAGCTCTTGCAGCAAAGCAGTGCAACAGGGAAGCCTCTGCAAGATGAGAGAACGAGGATTAAATGTAGGAACTGACAGCAGTCTTGGCAGCACCAGCTGCGGCAGCCTGCTGCAAGGGAAGGCTGCGCCAAGGTGGTGCAGGTGAAGAGGCACTTCCAGCCGGGCCTTCAGACTGGTGCAGTAATGGGGGGCTTCCCTTCCGACCCCATGCAAGTGGCCTTTTTGTGCTCTGGAAATCTGGCTGCCTGTAACTTCTCAGCTGAATACCAGAGGAGAGAATTTTAGGAGGCTGTGAATGTATCTCAAACGCTCTTACGACAGTTTAAATTACACTGTCTTTGCTTCTGTGACAACGAGGTAATTTTTATGCAATTATTCTCCCCTCCTGAATAACTTGCTCTCTCTATATTTAGTACCTGTGTACTACAGGTGTGGCAGTGTAGGGGTGCACACCTATACCACGACTCTCCCAGTTCTCACCAAAACTGGAATGTTTCTAGATTCAATTTGACGCAAGCAGATGGGCCTTGCACGTCTATGAAGAAAGGAGAAACCAAAAACACTTAGCTGTAAGCAGGGCAGTCAAACTTCATAAAGCTAGCATCTTAATTCAGATCTTTTGCAGTCAGCTGCAAGTGAACTCAAATCCACTGAATAATTCAGGTAGTTCGTTTCCTATAGATGACAGATGCCATCCAAAAAGGAAACAAGATTAAACACACACACAGTGGTGCATTGCAGGCAACTTACTGCTGCAATAATCGCTTACAATTGTCAATACTGGGACTGCTGCATTGTACAGTTCATCACAGAAATACTTTATGCTTCATTAATCTCAGCAGCTGCATTAAAGCCCCAAGAGCACTTGAAGTATTTACCACTTTATTTGTATTAGTTACAAATCTGGCAGCAACACTATTTTTTTGTTACAAAATTGGCCTGCTGGCAAAGCCTACTACAAAGGACTCCATCACTACTGACATTGTGTCTGTCTACCAAAAAGGTACCTTAGGAAACAAGGCTCCTCAGTGGTGCAACCATACTTCAGTAAGTGAGCAGAAATGGTTCAAAAGACACTTTTGGTAGAAGCCACAGGTACGGTCTGGAGACCCTGTGCCTACAGATCTGATATCCAGAGGTTTAATTTCCAGTAGTAACAGAATAAGGCAGTCACAGCTGGGCTTTCCAAAAGAGGAGTCTGGTACGGCTCAGGTGTCTGCAGGAATAGTTCACAGAAGCCAGGGTGAGCACTTGCTTGCCATTTCTGTCCAGAAAAGGATTCTTCCTCGTTCCTTCTTTTAAATGAAATTGGTGCAATTTCACAGCACAGCAAATTCTCCCATAGTGTGAGAAATGGAGTACAGAATTCAGTACGACAAGTAGGAATATTACAGTGTACAAGACCTCCAAACCTTACTGTTAAGGCAGCCAGGTCCCAAGACTGTTACAAACAGCTCCAGCTTTATGATTTTTGATAATTAAAATCATCTCACTGAATCAAGAGATCACTAAACTCAAGCTTCTGTATTCTGCTTCAGCTACAGTTATGAAGCGGAAAGATTGTACAGGAAGCATACTTTATATACTCAGTTTCAGCTAGCTTGGAACACAGTAGTTAAAGAATTATTGCCGATTAAAAATAAGTGTTTGATCCTTTAGCACTCCTCCTTCCAGTCACTTCTTGCACTGTATTCTCAGTCATATCCTGTTTTGACTTAAACAAGATCAGGGCATAGTTCCATTTACATGATTCATCAGGTGTTCTTCTGGGAGCTAAAAAGAAAAATAAATTTAATTACTGTTATATAGTACTGCAGGCAACTTTCAGGCTGAAATATAATCACATGTTATTTGGAAACACATGGCACAATGTGAAATTGGCTTAGCTCTATTATCTCGAGTTGAGAAATGAAGCTCAGTAACTGAAAGCCTTCTTAACCTAAAGGTGACACCTACCTTTGGTTAACAATCCTTCTCAAAAGAGCCCTTTTACTTCTCCTGACACCGGGTCCAAGTCTATGTCATAAAAACAGGGTCTTGTAGGAAGTCCTGGCATAGTGCTCATCTGGACAACAAAAGATAAACTGTTAAAACGGGAACGGCACAGCTCTGCACAGGAGATGCAATACTTAATGAGCGCTGGGAACTGTGCTGACAGCAGCCAGTGCAGCTGCTTGCACATCTGCACACTAGTGGAGGAAGGTCTCACACCGCTTTGCTGCAAGAACCAAGAACTCCTGGTTTCGCACACAGATCTGGAGTTCAGCCCAGGCTCTGCCAGTGACTGTGCCCAAGATTTGGCAAAGCATTCAAGCCTCCGGCTGAGCAGGTAACAGCTACGTGAGAGTCCACTGACTTTGCTGTGGGGAGACCATCACTGCCCGGGGCAGGTCCCTGGTTATTGAGATGAGGATGCATGTTTTAATGAAGCTTTGCCAACTGTGAAGTCTCATTTGATTAAAATTCTTTAAGATCCTTAATTGGGAATAATTATTGTTGAGAGTTTAAAACAAAACAGAACTGGAACAGGGCTTCAATAGAAAAGGACAGGTCTGTTTTCCTGACTGGAACCTTCATTGCTAACCTGGCTGTGCAGAGGCAGGACTGAAGCTGGCAGAACAGCTGCCCGCACCATGCCTGCCTCAGGCCAGTCCTTTCACGCTGTCCCACTGTCAGGACCAGAGCCGCAAAACGCAAAGCCAGCAGGGACTGCACCTGGCCTGATTTACTAATGCAGATGACAGCTTCCCCTCCCCCAACTCACTGCTTAGCCCAGCGGCACACGAAGCCTAGCGTGGATGCTCTACAAAGGTGGACAACGCTGTGACCATGCTTTGTAAATGTGGTCATTTACACGACAAGTAAAAATTCAGTGCCTCGCTTTCCATCTGCATCACCCGGCCTCAGCTTTCACAACCACTAATGGTTATGTCCGTCTCCATTAGATTAAAGATCCCTTTAGCAACCTGGTATTTTCTCCCCGAGTATGAATTTTGCACACTAATCAAGTGCAGATAATAAGCTCAGCAGCAAGGTTAGGCATTTTCTGCAGTTCTCAAAACTGTTCTGGGAGCTTCTGGAATCCCACCTCATTTTCCTAAGCTATGTAAAATTGCTAACTCCAGTCCCATACGTACTGTAGCGCTGCAGCTATGCAGACGTAAAACTCATTTCAAGCCTACCCTTCCTAATGAATTCTAGGACTGCACAAGCTCTTTGTCATAGCTGCTGCTTTCCAGGACAGGGAAGAGTGGGCCTCAGATATGGCTCTCATTCCACGTATTCATACAACTAAACATGGCAACTAGAAATTGTATTAAGAGACTTCAAGTGTTTGGAAGGGTTTTTGAGTTCTCACCACAGTCACTGCCAGTCTCTGGTCATGCAGAGCAAGAAACCACCTCTTTATTTTTGTATTACTGAAGAATTGTACAGCTTTGTAGATCTCAGAGGGCTGCAGCAGGAGCTGAGACAGTGACACTCCATACAGTAGGGGTGCCTGACACACCCCTTCTTGCACTTACTATTTTGAAAGGAGTGGTCAATTTTCCTCCTTTCCTATCCACAGGGCAGCCCACAGTGGCTAGTCTGCTATCTATTACTAAAAAGGCAGAATAAACTCTGAATTTTTATGCAGTACTGAAAAGGAAGTAATTTCCTTTCAGGCTATGGATTTTCTGTACAAATGTCCACAATGCCCAATGCACTCAATTATTTTCAGAGCTAAGGAAATGAAGCCTTCCTCCATCTTCCTCCTCCTTCCCTTTCATACTACATGTGCTGGAAAAGAACACGGTAATTCTCACTGTTTACTTGCACGAAAACAATAGACCACTTGGATGTCATCAATTCCCTTGCAAGATTTCAAATTAAACCAATGGGTTTTATTTAGCCCTAACCAATGCATTATTTATCGCAGTCACACAACTTCGAAAAAAGTGCCATTAGGAACTCAGGAACAGAGCTGAATCAGTAATTTGTTTTCAGTTCACCAGTGGCACCAGAAAAGGAGTAAATCCAACCAACTGGAGTCCAATGATTTCTTTCACTTTCATTATCTTTCATGCCCAAAGTTAAATCTAGACATTCCTTGAAATATTTCCTTCTAAACCTCAAAGTACTTCATTAAAGTACAACAGCTTCAACTCTGAGCCAGAAAGAAAAAAACCCAAAATCAGAAGTCGAGAAATATTATAAGTTTGACATACTTTTGTGATTAACTTCAGATAACAAGAATATGCATGCACTGGTGATTAATTTTACCTGAAATTCCACAAAGCTTCTGCAGAGAGCTGTATATTCTCTGTGTTTTCAGCTCACAGTTTTATAGCTGCTGCCAAAAGATTACTCTGAGGCTAACACATCTCCTGTTGAATGGGTTTAGAACAGTGAACTGATCCAAAATGCTCTGGGTTGTTTCTCAAAAGGACATCCCCTCCCTGGCTCAGTAGACACCACGTAAGAGTGATCTTCATATCCCTAACCAGAAGGCTTACTGTTGATTCCAGCATGGTTAACATAATTATTAACTGTGTGCTGAAAAAACATTAAAAATCTGTGAAGGGAGCAGAAAGGAGACTCCAGCTCCACAGAAACTGAAGACATCAGAAAAAGAGCCAAAACATTAGCTTTAATGTCTGTAAACATCTTTCTATTGTGTATCTCATTAATGCTGCGTACTCTTTTCTTCTCCAGTACTTAAAAATATCCAAAAAATCATTGTTTGGATTAAACCTTGGCTTCCAAAAACTGTCATGATTAACAGGAACGAACATGCTATCTTTCATTTTATCCCAAAATACACAGTACACACTTTGAAAAGAAGGATGTGCCAGACTTCAGTCAGGATGTGGTTATTTTACTTCTGTTGGGTAATCTGGAGACCCTTGCCTCTTTTTTTTTTTTTTTTTTTAAAGAATTAGAAGAAGAGGATATCTAATATTTAGCTGTACAAGAGCCAGCATTTGAAGGAGGAAAGTGTACAACTCTTAAATCAACAAATTTCAGCACATTAAAACAAATCTTGCCATGAAGACTTCAGTAAAAAAAAAAAGGTTTAGGCCCAAAAATAATGAGAAAAAGAGAGGGCTGCTTGCTCCGACTGCTCATCTCCTGCAATAACCTAAGAAATTACTTAACATTTGCCCAGGATAGATTCCCCAGATAAGATTTCCAGTGGAGCCTTTCATCCTAACATTCCTCCTTTAGACACAAACCTAATTCATTTTGCAAGTTGCTCCTCCTTCTGTGAGCCCATCCTTATCAAAGCTACTCTTTCCTCTGGGCTGACATGACAGTCATCTCAAACAACAGAAACAGAAAGCTCAAGGGCACAGTGAAATAAATTGTTGGAATTGACGCAGACCAAACAGCAACCAGATGGTCAGCACAACCGTGAGATAAAAATGGGAGGGGAGATTGACAAGTGATTAATAGCACAGGTCAGCTTTGCTTTGGGCAAGTTGTTTGCTTTGTAAGCTGTGGAAAAGTTGTTTTGCTCTGCACTGATCTGCAGGTGCACACAGATTGCAGCTGTGATGCTGCAAAGCGCATTGCAACTTCCAAGTCACAAGGGCACTTAGGCAGGCCCCTCCACCAGTCTGCAATTCCCAGAATTCCTTAGGTACAAAGCTCACCATTTTCCTGAATTCCAGGAAGGCAAAGATGTGGGACCTGGGGAGTACACTGGGGGCTCACTAAGTATTCAGAGGCTCAGATGGTCTATTTTTGCTTCCCTCTTCCCCCTGCAAAAGCCCTACTAAGGGCATCTAATGCCCTGGACTGTTAAAACATCATCTGCGAACAACAAGGAATCTCCTCATTTAAGATACCTTTTGTAATTGGAACGCACACAAGGTTTTTTTCTCACCCCCAGCTGAGGGTTTGACTCGCTCACTCACCGTTCCTACCAGCGGGTACAGGAACCCAGCACCAACGCTGGCCCGAATATCTCGGATTGGCAGAACAAAACCCGTAGGCGCTCCTTTTTGTTCAGGGTCATGAGACAATGACAAGTGAGTTTTAGCCATGCAGATTGGCAGGTTTCCAAAGCCCTGGGCAAGGCAATGACAAGGGAGAGAGAAAGAGGAGAGAAATAAATGAAAAGACAGTAACCCCTCCTGTACACAAAAGTAATGGCTCCATCCCGCCATTTTCTGTGTTATCGTGTCATTTTTTGCCTCACCAATTGCTTCATCCACAGACTGTCAGATCCACTGACCATTCCGCATCCTCACTCCTTCTCTCAAACTCTGCCCCTCTCCCCAGTATTAAGGGCAGAATAACTGCAGACCAATGGAGGAAAAGGTTAAAGGTATGGAAGTGTTGGGTATCTTGGTATCTAACTTACTCTCTACTCTCTTCCCAAAATGTTAGTCTAAACAGCTCAGAACTAAAGTTCTTGTTCAGCTGAGGTAGGTTAATTAGAAATGTTTGATCAGTATCATTGTGCATTGTGAGGAAGTTGCAAGTACCCAGCTATGGTATTTGTATAGAACGAAAGGAATTTACAAGAAATATGAAAGCAAGAAATTATATGTGCAGTGGTAAAAGGACTCCAAAAGCAAAATTATTCAAGCACAATCTATTGCTGTTCTCTTCAAAGCCCTTTACAAGTCTTTGTTATCATAGAATCATAAAGGTTGGAAAAGATCCCTAAGATCACCTAGTCCAACCATCAACCTAACACCACTATGCCCGCTAAATCATGCCCCAAGCGCCACATCTACACGTTTCTTGAACACAAATTAATGCAGAAGGTATCTGAAAAGCAGGTACACTTACAATAACGTCATGCTAAAGAGGAAAAATATTATACAACAACCAGAAATCATCTAATTCAGTAACCAGATGCCAGGTTCAAAACTTATAAAAGTGGCCATGTTTGTACAACAAGTGTTGTACCATCTGTGGAGCTCTTTCTCCCAATGTGGATGTGATGGCCAAAAGCTCACTTGGGTTCAAAAACTGATTTAACAACTCAGTGGGACATGACAGAAAAACCAAAACAGCAAAAGAAATAATAATCAGAGACTGTTTAGCACCAGCCTAACCATTTGTAGTTCCCCAGTAACCCAAACTGCTCAAGGGCTAGAAAGCACAGTAGAGAGAGATTGCTGAATCCTCCTGCCCTTGTCTCCCTGCACATGATTAGGGACGTACTGCTTCTGCTCTAAAAGCCAGGGACAGTTTCTCCCTTCCCACACCACCTTCTCACCCTCCTCTGCCATTGCAGTATCCAATAAGTCCTGGACAAGGACATGTACTGGGTGATGATCCTCTTTATATGCAGTTTGAGCACCACTTCAATATGATTATTTTAAATGAAAAGCATCACTGTGTATCAGGTGACATGGAAAACTAACCTGCTTAGTGTACAAGGTGACTTTCTCCTGCGCTTCTGGAAGTAGCTCAATGTCGCTTGCCCCATAGATCTGCTGCGCAATAAGTCTGATTTTATCTACAACAGGCAGCTAGAAAAAAGACAGGGAAGTCAGCATGGCCAAACTACAGAGCCATAGTGTCACAGCAGCTTCACAATCCTTCCTTTGTGTTGTGCCCATCTGCAGCTACGAGAGGTAGTCCTATCTGCTGTAAAACAAAGCTACACAACAATTTGAGGGTTTTCAAAACAGGTTTCACTTATCTTGTTTGCAGATTTTGTTAAGACGACAAAGCTAGCTTACTACAGACAGTAAAATATACTCACCAGCATTTCTTATAAGCTTTACTTACATGTTAATTACCACCTCCTGCAAGAGACATCTTTATTCTCTCTCAAGTCTAAGTAAAAATGCATGCAAAAATAATTTGAGGGAATGCAAACTAACAGTTAAATAAGAGAACAAATAAATCAGGTTAAAACAGAAAAAATGAAAGCATCTGTTTAGGAGCTGAAATAGACACAATGATACAGCTCTCTGACCTGCCAGGTTCTTGAATAGGCACTTGCTATGAAAGGAGAATTCAGGGCATAACCTGGTAACCAACAGTGAGTTCATCACCTCCAGGTCACCATCAAATTTGCTTAAGTACAAAGTCATTAGAAATACACTCTTCCACTTGACCTGCAGTGTGAAACCATAGGCTTTATGTGCAGAGAAACAAGTTAGAAATGGACACGTTCTGTTCCACAGCCTGCTGCATTCCCACCCTGAGCACCAAGCACACCTAGGCACTGTCCAGTAAGGTAACAAGTTTGGTGAGCTAGTTCAGTCCACGCTCTGATGGGAATGCATGTCTCAGTTTAAAAAAGAAACTTCTCCCCACCCTGGAACACGGCTGTCACAGTAGTAACCTGTTTGTCATCTCTAACAGAGTCAGGGCAGCATATTTAACTGCCAAAAGTTACTATATTTCACTTAGTAGTCAAAACAACAAGAACTGACAAACTCTGTCTTTGACACTGATGGAGCAAAGGTTATGTTTGAAGCACAGTTTTCTTCTCAGTTTCTCAGAGCAGACTTTCAGGCAACTTTCAGCCACTTAAGCTAAACCAACTAATCTCCACCTTATAAATCGTGCAAGTTCTTACCTCTACATGATAGAGGAACCTGAAGTTGCTGGCTGTCTGAGACGCTCTCTGAACAGCCTCAGCCAATGCAAGAGCTCCTTTACCTCCCTCTGCCCAGTGAGTGCACTCCACAGCATCGAACGCCCCCGCTTCCTTTGCCAATTGCACTACAAGGGCCAGTTCAGCCTTTGTGTCTGTTCTGTAAGGAGAAAAGTTTGTGTCTTTGTACCAGAATATACACACAGTAAATTAAGGGTTTGTTCAAACCATTTATTGTTCCTGTCAACAAGATTCAAATGCTGTCCAAAGGAATTACAGGATCCAGCCATCAGGGAGCCAATTCTATTGCGGGTCATCCACCACAAGCCTGCTCCACCTTGGTGAAGGAAGCTACTCCACACAGAGACAGAGAAGTAGTAGTACATCTGGAACTACATGCAGAAACCCAAGACTTTCTGCCAGTATTGTCAATGTAACTCCTGTTTCCAGGAGCAAACTCAATCACCATTAGTACTTGCTGATTTAGAGATGCTACGATGTGCTATTCCATGTGCATACTGTACTGAAAAAATTCTCTAAATCAGCTAATATGCATTCACTTCAGATGAATAACCCTTAGCTGGCTACTCTGCTTCACCTGGCAGCAGCTGTAACACACCAACTCAAAGCCCCTCTGCTTATATAAAGAAAGACTGCACAGAGATTCTGTTTCCTCTGCAGTACATCATGCAGAGCCCCAAACGCTTTTTGGCGACGGCAGCGTTATTCCATACAGCAGACCACTGAACACAACGTGGTGTACAGCACAGGCACCGCACCACCTATGAACTTAGATTCCATATTGTCACGGGCACCTTTTGTCTACAGCAATTTGGCCAGTTAGGGTGCCAGTGATGGCGCGTGAGTCACTGATCACAAGATCCTAAGCTAAATGAAACCAGGGGATGCATTTGAAATGACTGAGCAGAACTCCACTATTTATTCAGCATCTTCAAGCACAGCAGAATGCTGTTTCCTGCAAACAATATGTCAACAGTGCTGAAAACAAGAGCGTGTGTCAAATGTGGCATCAAGTGCCACCATTTTATTTCCATGCACCGGTTCCACACCCCAGCTCACTTACTTGAAAACATTGACAGCCACTACCACTGGGACGCCAAACATCCGAGCATTTTGGATTTGTTTGCTGAGGTTACTGCAACCTTTTGCCAACAGCTGAAGATTCTGTAAAAAAGACAGAAAGCAGAATGTACATGCTATGAGGGGCAGTGAGCTTTTTGCTCCAAATCCACTACGTCCACAGCTCATGTTGAATGTGTAAAACAGGAATGGAATCACAAAGGCAAATTTTTAGAACTGCTTTCTTAACAGTTTGAACCAGTGAATGGTCTTGAATGGAAAACAGAAAAATGAATGACTGCTTCTAACGATTTTTGTTTTCAACTGCCAAGTCAAGGTAAGAGAAATCACTTTTTTCCATTTTTTGTTATTCTTAAGTCAATACCTGTGCTCATTATCTCCTCACAATAAAGCCTCATTTTCCTCTAAGGCATCCCTCTTTATACATTAAATACCATCAGCAGTGAATTTCATGACATTTGTTTGAAGTTCATGATCACTGCTTTCAGTTTACATATATTTACATTTTGCAGCAGAGCTGGAAATCCAAACATTTCATCCCTTCCTATCAAAAGAATAATCCATACAGAAGCTCCAGAAGTTTAAAAGCTGAAGCCATGTAAGAAGAGCCAGACCAATTATCTCAGTGTACACAACCATTCGAGTCACAAGGGTAAAAGCAGAGACTCCAGTTCACTTTCCACCTTGCTCACAAAGGAAGGGCAGGGGGAAAACAAAAACTGCTGCTGCTAAGAAGAGAGTAATTAAACAGGCACTCTGAATATTTTCAGAGACAGTATTTCAGCTAAGCAATTACTCTATCCTGCGAGGGTCAGGGGACACTGAGCAGACATTACGATGAAAAATTGAGCGCACAGACAATTATGCGAGCTCAGGAGAAACGGAAGGCTCTGAATGCTGGCTAGGTCAAGTACAATAAATGCTTGGAAGAGCAGAGCCGAAGTAACATCATAAAGAAAAAAAAAAAAGAACATTACAGCTTGTATGAGGAAGCATTTCCCTGGCAGCTATAGAAATGACACACACTAGCTATCCATGCGTGCGTGCACTGCATGACAATATTGTATAACGACCGCAATTAGTTGGTCTACTGTCACAACAGCTGAAGAAGATTACCTCTTCCATGTACTCCTTTGGTAAAGGTACCCCAGCAGTGACCTGGAGAGGGAATAAAACAAAAGAGGGTACTCCATAAGATTTTTATTCTGACAGTTTGTGCTTGATTCTTAAGAAACTGAACCAAGATACAACATACTACTTCAGTCTGATCCTTTTACTAAGGAAAGAAAAAAAGAAAGACTGCAAGATGCACTCACAGTATAACAAATTAAGTACTATTTATTAGGAGAATAAAACAAGCAGGTATGTACATGCAACATACTGAAATGAAGCAGCTTGCAATCAGCAGGGACATACGGATTCCTTCTACAACTGCAAATCTCAAGACAATTCCAAGCAGACCAAACCCTACAAGGCTTTAAGTGACGGGACTGGAACAAGAGCCCCTCAGGCCCAAATAAAACCTTGTCTAGTACTTACTACAGGCCCTCCTCCATGCATTTTCAGAGCTCGGACAGTAGCAACCAACACCACCACATTAGGCCGGAGACCAGAGTAACGACACTTAATGTTAAAGAATTTCTCCATGCCGATGTCTGCACCAAATCCTGCTTCTGTAACTAGAGCAGAAAGAAAAGAAAAAAGAAAAAAGAAAGCTTGTAAGAGATTGCTGCTGGGCAGGGAAATCAGTGCTCTGATTGCAGAAATCAGAAGCTTCTAAGAAAAAAAAAAAAAAACAATGATAATGATAAAGAAAAAAAAAAAGGCAAATCCTTCCCTGCAAAACAAACATTTTAAAAAAAAAAAAACACTTACCAACAAAACCCTCTTTACCCACAAGCTTCAGTGCTATTTTGTCTGCCAACACTGAAGAATTCCCATGTGCAATATTGGCAAAAGGTCCAGCATGAACAAACACTGGTGTTCCCTAGAAAATGGAAGTGCATGGGAAGGGGAGCAGAGAGAGAGAG
>VXAV01007196.1:538624-556615 GCA_013399715.1 Alectura lathami | reverse complement strand
CAAATACAGAGATGACGACTCGTGAGACATCTCACACTCTGTCCACATACCTGCATTAACATGGCCACAGTCATAGGCCCAACACCACCAGGAACTGGGGTGATGTAGGAGGCTTTTTCTTTTGCTGTACTGTACTCCACATCTCCTACAACTCTTTTTCCACTGGCCTTTGTGCTGTCTGGGGATTTAAGGAAAAATGAAGTTATGCAGAAAGAAGGCAGCACTGACTGAAGCTGAGGTCCTTTCCTTCACTGGAGTAAGCAACACAGAAGCTAAGTACCCAGGAAGCTGCAAAAGGAAGTTAAAACAACACCACAAGATGAAGAAGCTGTTACCATCATACATAGAGTATCACACATTATACATACATCATACATACGTCTTCCCACTAAGTACCATCTATCCTCAGCCAGATAGATCAGAGGGTCTCCCTTTCCTTGAGGGTACAAATATTGTGGGGCATGCAGCACAAGGCAATCTGAAGAAGACTCCAAAAAAATGCTGCTTCTGGCAGCAGGGCAGAGCAAAGCATACATCAAGTCTTACATCTGTGCAAGTATAGCACACAAAGGGACATATAACAGAGATGTCACCCAAACCATTCCCTCACAAATCCTGCTGTATTGCTCTGAATGTATAGTAAACTTCCAGCATGAAGGAGAGATGAATCAATGATCTAAAAGATATTAAAGACAAAAGATGGATACAATTGTAAAATCTACAATCTACAAATCTAGGCCTTACTACCAACTAAAATCATCTACATTTACAGAATCTGAAGACAGAAAGTGCTGAGCTTTTCAATTACCTACTGCCACTCTAACGATGGACTGGTGAATACTGCAGTCCACAGAGATCAGAGCCTTGTCAAAACAAACCTCACAGGTGGCTTAACAGAGCTCCAGCAGAACAATCTCCTTTCTGGCAAAAAAATTGCTATCTCCTGCTGTACTATGTGACCTTTAAGCTCACCCATAAGGAGAGAAAAAGACAAAATGCATTAGCAAACTAACAGAGACATCTAAGGAACTCACCGATTACAGACACAATTTTCCAAAAAAGCAAATTTAACCTTCTCCTGGAATGTCAGATCCTTATTTCAGGTTTAAGGACTCCAGAAAATTTTAAACAGTGTGAAAAAATGCACAATGGCTTTTAATGCTGTTACACTGAGATATTATCTTGCATGCCATAAATGTATGTTTGAACAGAACACAATCAACAACATACATTTGGTGAGGGGGAGAAGTGTAAGAGAAACCAGCTCATGAACAGTTGACAATGTAAAACCGAACAGGGAACAAAAGCAGCTGCACTGTTGCTAACAATTAGCAGTTTAGATGTTTTTATTGTATTTGTGTCTTAAGCATCACTTCTTTTACCCAAAGTTCAAGCTTGGAGCAATGTCAGGGCTGCCAACATGATTTCTGCAGCAACTGTCAGTTTTGCTGCCCAAACTACAGACCAATCCAGCCTTCCAGCCCAGAGCAGTATTAATTAGGTTTGCAAAAGGCAAAGCAAGTAGATTTATTATATTTTCTACCAGGGATTCCAAGCAGGCTTACCAGTCACCCCAGCCAGGAAGGCTCCATGCCTCAAAATGAAGAAAACAAGCAATGAAACGTGACTTCAAACACAAGCAGCCTGATGCATTACACAGACATACTCATGAGCACAAGCCAGACAAACCCCAGGTCCTTGCCCCTGCATCCATACCTCATGCCAAGTGGTGCTGAGCACAACTTAGAAGCTACCTTTAAAATATTATTTTGAAGGAAAGCTCACATACAACACTTTCTGCTTCATCAATTTCAGCTTCTTAATATTCATCATTCTGCTTTTCAACTTTAAACAGAGAGAATCAGTGACACAGATAACCATTCCCAGTGCCTGTGCCTTCTTTGGTACAGCAGGTTCTCTAGCTAGCTAGAATTTATGATAGGCAGCACCTATGGACTTTGGGATCTAAGAAATTAGAATATTCACATGGTTTCCAAGTGAACTGGTGTCAATGTACAATCAGTACAACATACAGGTCAAGGCACATCAGTAACACTTTTCTGGTAGGTATGACAGGAAGCACAACAAGACCACACATGACCCTCATCTCTACAACGTGAAGTCACCGTTTTGTAAGTTGTTTCTTTTTCTGGCCATCCCTGAGGAAGATGTTTCATGCGGAACCCAACAAAATTCGGTTTTATAGGCCTGTAATGCCAGCCTGATTCCCAGAACATGGAGATAGAAATAGAACATCAGGTCAAGACTTCCTATAGCATCTTCCTGGTTCCTCTGGTGTTTGAAGAGCATGGCACAGAGATCCACAGAGGCTGATCCTCCTTTGCTGCTCTCACATCCCACTGTTCAAGGTTCCTTGTTGGCTAAGGCTGCAAGATTCCATATCAGAGGATGCCTCTGAACAGGAATGCTTCCTCCACCAGGACTCACTTAGGGACACTTAAAACACTGTGCCACCTCTGGGAATCTCTGCTGCCTGCACTGCTCTTCATTCCTGTGGCAACACAGTTTCTACAGGCCTGGAATAAGGCATTCAGAACACCTGCTGCACTAGCTCCCAGCTGCAGCACTAGGGAGAGAAATACAAATACGATGCAGTTTGGAAAGGGAATAAGACACCCTCGTCCACTCTAGTAAAGGTTCAGGAGGTCCTCTCTTCCACTCTCTCTATCAAAAGATCAGGAAGAAATTCTGTTCAACTGTAACATATAACACAAAAACAGATATGCCCAAACTGAGTCAGCTTCCTCCAGCCTCTAAACTGGAAGCCTTGGCAGCATGCAGGCCAGCCTCCATCCAGAAGCACAACAGCTGCAGGTGCATGGCGCTACGCGCCTATAACATTTCCAGATCTAGCTCTGCAAGTCTACACCAAGTTACTCATACTGACATGCCAAATCATACTGGGATTTGCCCCAGAAGGTCCCCCCAGTTACAGAGTATAGGGGCATCCAGAGATTTCCCTTTTCCTCAGCTGCAATCAGGTCTACACCTAGCAGGCACCCACCTGGGTGCACTTAAATCTATGGTAAGACATATGGCAACTGTGCTATTCCTCCCCCCCGCCAGCGTTCAAAGCACCATCACAGTACTGACGCTCTGTCTACACAGCAATGTAGCTGGAGAAACTGGCAACCTAGCTTCTGCTCTTTTTATAGCATTGCAAATCCCACAGTTCTGGCACTGGTTTTCCAAAAGATTCATCTGAAATTTTTTTCCACAACCTATCAGAAGGGAAGGAGGAGACAGAGAAACTCAGCAGCTGCAGAAAACCACAGGAAAGTCTGTGGTACACATCATTTTGTAATCTGACAATTTCCACGGTACTCTGTCAAGCCCTGACCAGTGAGCCTCACGCAATGATATAAACAAATTGGCATATAACACTGAGTAGGCTGGCTGCACAAGAAATCCAGATCTCAGTGCATTGCCCAAGGCAGATGAATTGCAAAGAAACAGGGATGGGTCCACAGAGATGCAGTTCACATCAGGCCTGTAAAAAATGGCCAGATCATCATGTCAGAAACACAATGGTAGTTTTATTTGTAACATGTTAGTGGAGAAGAGTCTAGGCTGCTCTGCTTCATGCATATCAGCAGTGACCCTGTGTTTTTTGGCAAGTTGCCTAAGTTTGGGTAGCTTGGCACACATTTCAACAAACAAACAGCAACTGCAGATAGTTTTTAAATTTTAATTAGAGGATTAATGTTTTTAAATGTAACTCAATGTCATCTTTGAGGAATAAGACTGTTGAGCAGAAATTTTCTTTACACTCCACTAAATGGCAACAAGATGACTGATTAATTATGAAAACTACCTTTTAAAAACCTTGTGGGTGTAGAAGAGATAGCTGGATGGTGACTAATTTTCCATATCATTGAATATCTGCAATTTGGATTTAAAATGAGGTGAAAACAGAAATTGCCAGACTGCCTGATCCTCAGCTAAATGAAACCCTACCTCAAAATCCATTATGTTCAAGCACTTTGTTCCGTGCCAGAGCCACTGTCACCAATACTCTTGCAGAAGCTGCTTTGTTTCAAACCAAAAAAGTTCATGTTGTGATTCAACAAATCCACTGCTACTTTAATAGATTGCTTGCCATTTATGTGTTTCAAGCAGAACAGCTTAATGAGACCTAACTGTGCAAATTAATGACAGCAAAGCTCCACACTCACAAGTGACAAAAGCGGCAGGATTTAGCTATGCAGATGCAGCAAACTACATGGATATTCTGTTGTAATACTGCACAGGCCTCCTCTTTTCCCTACAGATAATCAGTCTCACTCGTGGCAGAAACAAAACTACCACTGATCTGCTTCAGGACAGTACTTCAAACCAACCTTTGTTTTATTCTGGCAACTTCAGAGAGGTTGCCATCATTACCTAAGACAGACTTGAAAGAGAAATAAGTCCATATGGACTAGAAACACCAAGGAAACTGTATCCATGTACTTACATAGCAACTGCATTTATATACAAATAAATTCCCACTCTTCATAGATTACCCACGCACCTGGCACATGGTTAATTCCACAGTCTATTACGATTGCACCAGGTTTGATCCATTCACCTTTTACCATTTCAGCTTTACCAGCTGCAACCACCAGGATATCAGCTTGAGCAACCTATAAAAAAAAAATCCAAACAAACAACTCTGTATCACACCAACAGTAGAGAAAGACAGAGCTTCTCCAGCAGCAACTTAAATCAGCTTCAGTTGCAGTGAAGTTGTGTGCTCACCCACTGCCACTGGGGGAATGGAAGGGCGTCATCAGCAATGAAAGGTAGCTAACAGTTCCTTGGCAAGGACAAATTCCCACAGCCAGAAATTACAGCCCTTTTTCACACTCCTACCCTGAACTGTTGCTAGTCAACACTTCACAGCCCCCTCTGAACTCTTTCATGATTCCCAAGTGGAACATACACACTACTTTTAGATGAAAACCTTCTGCATACTCTGATCTTCCTCCTTTCAAATATCCCTGCATATTGAGCTGCTTTTCTCACTACTAGAAATACATCCAGCACCCATCAGACAGCTGCCAAGAACAACCCCTACACAGAACGGGAAGCTGCACTTCATTTGTGGCAGCACTGTTATGGTTTTTATGTCCAGGACTGAGTAACATGCAACTCCAGGGGAAGCTGATTGTAATTCAGCAGTAGTATTTGTTCAGACAGTAATCAACAGCTATGACAGATCTGGTCACAGAGCTGCTACTAGAAACTTGGACTAAGGCTTGTTGTCACTTCTTGCACTGCCCCATCCATGTTTGCCTAGGAAGCTGCTACCCCCTGAAATTTTTTCTTTACACCTTAAAGGGTAGAAAAGCTATTCTTAAGATTTCATTAGTTCAGTTGTTAACCAACCTAATGATAAACTTATTGAACAGTAATTTAATGACACAAAGCGTTGCAGTGTTTCTGGTCTTGCATTTGAGTTACATTCAAATACACCTACCCCCTTTCCAGCTTTGATACTTGCCTACAGAGCCTGGCAGTGTTGATTGCTCAACAAAATTCAAGTAGGTGGCAGCACAGCAACACACTATTTCTGTCACTCCTACTGCTAAAGAAGAAAATGGTACCAATTCTCAGTCATAGAAAATAGACTGGAACAAAAACCTGGAGAAAAAATTTGTTTGGCATTTCCCAGACATTAAAATAAAGGACCACTTTGCCTTTTCNGACCCCTTTGCCTTTTCAGGAAAAAAAAAAAAAAAAAGGTAAAAACATATGCTGTCTTGCAGGCCACTATTTGGAGATTAGGAAGGGATGATTAAATCCTCAGTACTTGTCCAAAGAAAATAAAAGAAATAATTTTTTTGTTATCAATTGCAACCCTCTAATTAAAGACCCTACATCAGCAGAAATACTCATGTGACAGTCCGACGAACAGGACTGGAAAACCATTTCAGATGAAAAACAACTCAGACCCACTGATTTACACAGTATCAGGCAGAAACATGCAGCTGACAGCATCAGCTTGCAGCAGATAACTACAGCCTCACGGGTCCATCCTTCCCTTACCTCCTCAGCCAATGTTGAGGTCTTTGAATGGCAGGTGGTTACTGTTGCATGATTCCAGAGCAGCAGGTCATGCATAGGAGCACCAACGATCTTACTGCGACCAACCACTACTGCTCTTTTCCCTGCAACCTTGACACCTGTACCACAGAAAGTTAGGAAAAATTCCAAACAGGTCATTGTGCATCCCCACACAAACTATATAGTCAGTATAAGACTTGATACTACTGCAGGATGCTATTTTTCTTTTGGGTTGTGTGTGATACGGAATTGTGGAGCTCACAGAATGGCTTGGGTTGGAAGGAACCTTGAAGCTCATCTAGCTCCAACCCCACTGGTGCGGGCAGGGTTGCCACCCACTAGATCAGGCTGTCCAGGGTCCCATCCAAACTGGCCTGGACAAGTGAAGTAAAACATTCCCTCCTAGAGTTCAGGGACCACTTTAAAACTAGCTTTTTTCCTGTCTGAAGAGACAGAGATGAAACACGGCAACTCAACAAAAGTTTCAGTGTGAGAGAGCTTTGCAACATGCATAATTCTCCTTTCATTCAAGTTTACTGCATTCATGGACAATGGAAACATCCTTACCTGTCTGCCTGATAAGTTCCATGCATCCCTTTGGTGTACAGGGAATAAAGCAATCTCCAAGGTCTCCTCTAGAGAGTTTCCCAGCATTGATGCTACTTAAGCTGTATTTTGAAAGAACAAAGGCCGAGTAAATTCTCAGTCTCATAATCACCAAAAGGAAGGGGGAAAAAAATTAAATAAAAAAAAAAAGGTCTAATTCTGGAGTAGCTGTCACGTTCTCCAGGGGTAATGTGAGCTTACCCATCTACATCCTTCTCTGGTGCAACAGCATTGGTTATTTTTTCGGTATTGACAGGTTTATCAGAGTCAAGTGGCAGCTGCACTATGAAGCCATGAACAGCAGGGTCTGCATTCAAAGAGGTGATGCACTTGAGGACCTACAACAAGACCAAAAATCTAGTGGCTGATAAACCAAAGCGTGACTAGTATGAGGAAAAAAGCACAGCTGTCTGTTTTTCCCACCCAAAAGTATGAATGACTCACATTTTTTTAATTTTGAGAAACACTTGCTGAAGTTTCTAAATTCCATGTAGTAGTGCTTTAGTTTTCTTTTTAAAATAAAAAGCCTCAGCAGGTTCCAGTTCTTTTTTCATGCATTAAGCATCTACAGACAAGCAGTCTTTTTTTGTAAAATGGGAGGGCAAAGATAACTTCACCCCTTTAGCTCAAAATCAAAGTTATATGATTTTGCTTCATTAACTCTACTGCTTACCTCAGCTTCTGTTGCTGTGTTTGGCAGTTTTATGTGATTGGCACTGATCCCAATCTGCAAATGAGAATACCCAGAAATTATCTGATTGCTGAAATGACATCGCAGATCAATCTGGCTATTCTTTCAATCCAGCTCACCCTCATCTACATTTTGTCAACATTTTCCAGGTCTACCTCCTATTCCTGTGGCTACAGTCCTTTTATTTGGAAATACCATAAGTGAAAGAGAAGATGAAAGATCAGTGCTTTGCCTGCTTAGACTGGTCCATATTTCAGCTGTCCCATTCACCTTTTGGCACAAATAACAACAGCGTGGCTTGACAGCATACTGCTCTGAAATGCCAGCAAAGATGCCAACTGTCACCTAGGAAAACAGGGACTCATCAGACTCCCAGCTCTGCTGCAGGGTGTAACGTACCTCTCGGTGACAGATGTAAGGTATCGTAAGCAACTGCAGGTACACATCAACGGGACACTGAGAGAAGGTCAGTGTGCGGCCACAGGCCAGTGAAGACAGAACGTCAGCACTCCAGACACACATCATCTAGGAGCTGATTACACAAAAGGTGGCACCAACCCACGTTATTGCTACAGAGTACCCCACTCTGTAGCACTCACACATCTGTGTTCCTTGTAACAAGGAATTCAGGCAAGCACTCATTTCTCCAACACAGGCAAAGCTTAAACAAAGTTATTTGATTCACATCTGTAATTTCATGTTCAGACTGGACCTACTGTAGGAGGGTTAATAATAAATAAATGAAAAAATCAGCCGTTTGGGCATTACCTCAGCAGCAGCCTTCAGCTTCATACTAATGTAGAGGTTCGAATCATCCCGATTTCCAACCTAAGGTTGAAAAGACAGTTGAATCACCCTGCAGAGTAGAAATCCAGTCACAGACTGAGAATGGCTTAACCCTTAGCTTCCTTAGCTTTCCCACAGCTACACCAAGGAGAAGGTATTCTTGAATAACTGTAAAACACCGATATAGGCTAAAGGCAGCTGGAGCTAACAGGAGAGCATTCTTTCAAATAAGAGGCAGCTAAAGAGAGGTTGTTTGATCTTCTGCATAAATACCATTTACATCTGTTGGAAAACCCTTAGGAACACAGTGGTCTCCAAAGCAGGAAATACTGTCTGCCATCTCATCTGAGAAAGTTAATTAACATGATCAGAAGGTGCTGATAACATCCAATTATCTGACTGAGACTTTCAAAAAGCTAGGCCTCTTTGATGCCCAGGAATTTTAATTTTATGCACCTATGCGTGCTTTTACGGAGAGACTTCTTCCACTGCTGTTTTATACTTTGAGAATTTTCGCAGCAGATTAAAAACAAAACAAAAACAAAAAACAAAAAAACCAACAAAGCAAGAACAAAGTGATGCACAAAGAGAAAGCAGCAGGTAGAACAAATGCTTGTCATTTTTGGCAGTATTGGGTGATTACAGTACCACTGCTTGCAGTATGTGTTGCTAAAGGTAGTACTCCTTGCAACCATAAGAAAATAAGGGGAAAATAGGAAAAAACTAGTAAGTAAACTCTTGAAACCCAGTTCCCTGATCCTTGGGAGCTGTCCCTGGTTCTCATACAGACCACAAGCTGCAGGGGCGTCTGTATTACCCAGTCAACCAGCAGTCACTGGGTCTTCTTCCCCTGGGCTTATACAACGAGGCTGTCTCCCCTGCAGAGTCTGCTGAGTTTAGGAAAAGGTATGCTTCACACAGGCAGAAGAGAAGGAAGAGAGATGTTAGCAAAAAGACCACACACACTGTGCAAAAGAGGACATTCTTGACTAGAGAACAAAAATAAAAGATTAACTGAATTAATTATTCCAGCTCAGAGGTCACCAGATACCTCCCAGGGAAGGAGCATGTAGTGTCAGGTGCTGCATATCAGAAATAGCTGTCTGTCCTGACATAACTGAAAAGCAGACAGTTGAGAGTATCTGTATTTGGAGATGAACTTCTCCAGCCCAAGGCTGTTTGGTAGCGTACAAAAGTATCAGACTGCCAAAGAGCAAAAAAGGTTGTAAAGGACTTATGGCTCTGAGACAACCCTGGGTTAAACAGAACACAAGCCAACCAAGAAAAAAAAACTACAGTAACACTACAAGGTGCTTCTTCCATCCACAAGGATTTATGTGGAGGCTCTAGCACCTACTCAAGCTTCTCACAAACACCAAATTCAGCAATGGGATTTTGTTCAATCCTCTGCACGCAAGGTCTCTCGGCCAAGGTGGTTTGTTTTGTTTTCTTTCTCTCTCTCCATGTTCTCACGTAACAGCAGACTGAATCCCTTGATAACCTCATCTCACAGATTCCTGGTGCAAACACATCTCTGAGAACTGACAGACTTTGGGCTCACACAAACACAAAGACTTGGAAAGTCTACTAGCATTGCTTCCTTTTAATAGACAAGAAGCCTACTTTCACAGTTTCACAAGCAACACTGATTTTCTGCAGTTGTCATTAAAGAAAACAATACCTGCAGAATTGCGAGTCCTGGTGCGAAGCCTGGAAATTTCTCCTTCATTTCAGCAACTTGGTTCTTTAATCTTTCTCTCACTTGTCTGAGGAGGGGAAAAAAACAAAAACAAGGTAGAAGTTAAACACAGGTTTGAATTCTCTTATAATGTTAAGACAAGGGGTTGAAAAGCCAACAGGTGGAAGACTGGCAGACACATACGTATGCCTTGAGTGCACAAGTCCCAGCAATCTCCAAGTAAGACTAATGTCCATAAATCACTAAGACACTTCAGCAGCTTCATTCAAACTTTTTTCCCTTTCTCATTTTTTAAAGTCCACACTGCTTCTTTACTCCCCTCTTCACACAGCATTCTCATAGGATACAAGGAAAAAGTAGTACAAAGTATGACACGGAAATTCCTGGGATTTCCAGCTCCCTACTCAATAGCAAATCCCCTTTCCACACATGCTGTACCAAGCCTACCTGTCTTACACAGGCACCAGCCAACGCTGTCACATGTTGTCCTAGCAAAGGATGGCAAATCTGCAACGGCAAAACTCCTTAAAAAAGCTGAACAGATCGTGCCCAAAGCTACACCTTTGCTGCAGTTGGTCAGTACTATTTGTTTCTCCTTCCTGTTTGCTTGGCTTAACCCAGGACTGGATAAGCTACAGTCCTAAACCCACCTTCCTGCTTCCCCTCTGCTTCCCTGTTCGCTACCGTGCATGCGGGAAAATGCCTCCAGTCTGAGGGCTTCCAAACAAGGCAAAGATATTTCCAAGTAAGCAGGAAGAAGAAGTGGAGAGAGAGAAACGAAGCAGTGAGGATAACTAAACCCTGGTACACAGCTCAGGTTAGCTCTTCAGCAAAGACAAGTTTAAGGATACAACTATTAAAACAACTTTGAGATGGGGGCATGAGAGGATTCGTTGATCAGTTAATCTAGCTTAAATGTCAGCTCATACCTAGTTTAGTATGCAATGTTTTAGAGGTAACAGTTAGTCATCACCCATAAATGAGCTGCAAACAGCTCCAAAGCCCTTGTCACTGCTTTTCACTCCTCTCTAATTTGATCACAGTCTGGTCTTATGTGCATGATCCTTCACCAATGCAGGCAAAGTGGTGGGGAAGAAGTCCCAGTGCCAGGCCTAACACGTTCTTTAGAATTTGAGATTCTGCCAAAAAGGTTGGACTGCAGCCCCGGCACTGTCTCCCCACCAGAGGCAGCTGGGGTTTAGTGAGTGGAACGGAACCATTGTGCCATCTTGGGTCCATCCTCCCTTAAATCAGAACCACAAGGTTTGATACTTCCCATGAGGAACCAGACCTCTCAGACTGGAGCAGGAGCTGTTGGTGCCATTTTGTTAAAAATGCAAACAGCATTAGTACTAGGACAGAGAAAGTAGTTGCTGTCACCTGGAAGGCTGCAATTCCTGCCATATAGCCCCAAAATTCCAGGATGACAGACAGTGAGTGAAACCAACTCTGTCTTGCAACTATGAGCTCCAAATCAGAAATGCCAGAAGCAAGGGAAAAAAAAAAAAAAAAAAAGGGAAACGGGAGCAGATGCAACCCAACAGCACTGCTGCCAGGGGATGGTTGCAGCTGGCCCAGCCAGAAGCAGCCCTGAGGCTGTTCTAAGCCCCATCCCAGGGGAATCACCCAGCCTTCTGCCACCTCCTAAATCAAGACTCTCTGTGCTCAGAGCTCCACTGCAACCAACAAGCGGGCTCAGGGTATTTAAAGGCGTTAGCATCGGGCCAGGCTGTTCACGGTCTCTTAACAAGCTTTGGTAAAACAGGTAGTTTACAGTCTTACCTCTGAAATAGTAGTTCCTAGGCTTCCTTTAGCTCTCACCTCTGTGTAACACGACACTAACACTGGCTTGCTCTGACATTGTTTTGTGAACTCATCAGCTTTTATCTAGCAACTCTTCATGTGCTGAAGCAACAAAAACGCATCTGCTGGGTGGCAGCACCTAACCTCAGCTGTACGTCCCCTAGGGAAGGCACTAGCACTACAGCTGCTGACACAGCAGGGCCTGAACTCCTGAGGAGCCCTTTACAGCAGTGCAGGGATCATAAGGAGTGTCTGAAGCCCACTGCTAAGCAGGGGCTGTAGGGCATGATTTTATAGCTAGCAGCCACAACTGCTCACATACTACATTGCTGTCCCTTTCTGCAGTTAGGCACTAGCTCACCCGCCCTTTCTGCTACACAAGAAAGGTAACAGGCATGAACACACAAAGTGGTGCTGCCAGTGCTGATTTGCTCTAGGAGCCTCGAATGAAGAAATCACTTGTTAGACAGCCACCTAGTGTTAACTTCCACTGCTCGCTAGTTACCAGAAAAGCCACAGATGCAAAGGTTAGAGAGGAAATTGAGTAAAAAAAAACAAAACAAAACAAAAAAAACATTGTTTTAACTCTGCAGACTTACAAATACATTACAAGATAGTATTTGCAAGTCAGCAGCTATTTAGTGATACAGTTTGTAAAATTATATTGTGGACTTCAGGTTTTCATGAAGATAAAAAAAGTCTGTACTAATATAAACAACATTTTATGTTAGTAGCATGAAAACACTTTCAAGTTTTCAAACATAAATTGGCAATTGGACATGGATGTTTCTCCAAGAGGCTCCCCTCTGATACTGAGACCCCTCCTGTGCTACAGGATCTTACACAAACAAACTCCCATGGCACACAAGGGTCCAGGGTCCGCACAGGTAAAGGACAGAACACAGCTCTAAGCATACAATGAAAAAGCCAGCTCCAGAGATTAAAGAAGCTGTTAGCCTTGCTTCCTCCAGACTGCAACAGTGAGCAGAATTTAAATTTACAAAGTGAATTTACCAGAATAGTGAAGGACAAACTGCCCCCCTCCAGTTCTGCTGTTAGTAGAAGGAGAAGCACAGCTGCCATGCCAGGATCTCCCGAGCCAGACCCCACCACCACACCTATCGGATTCTGTACACATAATGGCTTGGTGCGAGTGTATGCAGCACCAAATTTAGGATAGCACCAGGCTGTACTATCATCCCTTCTGTGGATCATAGGGCCCAGGGTCTATGTGATACTGCTGAACATATGGGAACTGGGGCTGTTCACTCTGGAGAGGAGGCTCGCGAAGACCTTACTGCTCTCTACAGCTACCTGAAAAGAGGCTGTAGTGAGATGGGGGTCGGCCTCTTTTCCCAGGTAACTAGCGATAGGACAAGTGGTAATGGCCTCAAGTTGAACCAGGGGAGGTTCAGGTTGGATGTTAGGAAAAAATTCTTCTCTGAGAGTGGTCAGGCACTGGAACAGGCTGCCCCGGGAGATGGTGGAGCCACCACCCCTGGAGGGGTTCAAGAAACATGCAGGTGTGGCACTTCGGGACATGATTTAGTTAGAACAGTGATGCTGGGTTGATGGTTGGACTAATGAACTTAGAGGTCTTTTCCAACCTTAATGATTCTATACGACCTGGCCAATACCTCCCTGGAGACAATGATGACCTACCAGAGGCCTGCTCCAAAAGAGAAATGTTTGGCTTCACTGCCCAGATCATAGATTCCCCAAAGGTTTCAGAAGCGTGCATAAGAAGTGCTCTTGCTGCCGCCCTCCAGAAATTGTTGTTTAAGGCTGATGATCCTCCCCAGGTCCTGTGCCATCTTGGCCAGACCTGTTGTCCCTACAGCCATTTTTCCTGACAGCCAGCAGCGCTGCTACTGCTCACCTTCTTTTGCCCCTATAAAAAACAACTGCGGAAACAAAAATCTTCCTCTTTGCCAAACAACCATGGCACCATGCACCAACTTGCAGGCTACCTCCTTCATCTATTCAAACACCGTGAAGAGGCTGCAAGCTCACGTGTCACAAAGCAGCCTACTGAGACCAGAAAGAAGAGAGAGAAGAGCCTCTCCTGGGGGTTTCACAGGTTGCCTGTCCCAACAGAGTGGCACTGGGATGGGAAATGCCTTGGGAAAGTCTATCTGAACACTGCTGGTAATCCAACAGATGGCTTCACTGGAGGGAAGACACTGTTTAGACAACAGAGCTGGAGTCAGTTCACAAGTCTCATGCCCTCATCTCATGCTCCACCACTGCATGATCCGGGCACACTGTCGTCATTTCCCAGGAGAACTGTCTGCTTCCTTCTACCACTTTCACGCTCACAAGTATTTTATCACTTCTTGGTTTTGTCAGCTCAAATACTTGCATGAGTGCTCTTCAGAACAGATAAATGCATGGGCATGCTTTTGCTTTTCACAGGTTTTTTCATCACATCCAGAACATTCGTGCAAGGAAGTCAATATAAAGGCTGAGCTGAAGAAACAATAATCCATAGGGAAAGGGGTAGGCAGCACTGGAATTCAGCTGGCTGACAACAAAACAACTGAGTTTAAGATTGACATAAAGCCAAGTCTTTAAAAGTTACACAGAAGAGTTTGCCCCAAACGTGAGCTTTGGTACTGGGAACTGGCATGATCAGCTTCCTACGTGGCCACGTTGATCAATCAATCAGGTTTGCAACCCAAATCCAATACCTAACTACCACATGATTTGATCAGAGGACAACACAGTCGAAATAGCTAAGGACTGAAACTACGTTTGCAGGGCTGCAAGCACTTCAGACAGTACTCTAAGCAGTATCCATAATGCACTTTCTTTACAAAGAGTGGTAAGATTTTCTCTCTTTCACGGGCCTGCTTTATCTACAAAGATGGGGAGCAGTGTTTGGAGTTTTCCCTGCCATGACAACTCATCTGGTGATGATCCAACCAGGCATGCTAATCCAGGTGCTAGTAATCAGTTCAAGCAAAGCCAGAGGTTTCCCAGTGTATGGGGCATTTTCTGAACCTATGCTACTGCAGCTGATACGACTGAACACACCATACACTGCAGCAGACATAAGCTGTAAGGAAGAGACACTCTACAATGGTTTGCTCTGAATATCTATTTCAGATAAAGGAAATTCTTGCAGAGAGATAATATTAATTGAAAAAAGGCTGAGAATACTGTATCTTGATTCCCTCCAACCCTCCATATTCTGCATACTTAAAGCACCATTTTATCTGCCTCTCATTAATCATTTGTTTACTGTCCTGTTACACAGTAACTCACCTTTTGCAACTTATTTGCCCATGAGGCAAATTTAACTTGCAGCAGAAGTTAAGGTTCAGTTACTGAAAAGCCACTGAGAGAAGCTGAAGAGAGCCACCCAGGGATAACTAGCCAGCTCAGGTGCATGCATAACCCATCCAACATTCAATATCCTTCACACTGTCCAGGCAGAAGAGTTTGTTTCTACTGAAAGAAGCTGCCTTACTCAGAGAACATTGACTTAAACACCTGTGAAGTCCTACACACACTGTGATGCCTGCTGCTCTGTATGTTCTCCTTTCCATGCACAACACAACCACATTTACTACCCCAACACATAATATTTAAAGTCATTGAAAATCACTATTTTCCTTTGTACCTCCTTCCGAACGTTCTGAGACTTTCTAGGTATTAGCTAGCCTTACTTCCTAGGAAAGTTTTTATTTATATGGACAAGGTAGCACCTTCCCTCTGTCAAAGTATTACTATTCTTCAAACGTTTCAGAAAAAGAATGTCACTGTTTACCTGATTTTTGTTAAATAACTGACATGACTCTGAATTAGTTATTTTAAGCACCTCTCTTTGGGGAAGGGGTGGCTGGTAGCAGGAGAAGTTAGTTCACAATACTTAGGAGCTTCCATTTAAAACACACACACAAACTCAGAATTACGTAGCTGGAACCCTACTTGATTGATTCACCTCATTTGTTAATACTTGACTGACTTTGAAACAGTTTTCTTCATTAAAAGTGTAGTAACAAAAAAGCCCTGCAAGTCAGTAACTGAAAAGACTTTGCAGGTATTGTCAAGTCAGAAACACTGGCTTTCTACAGCAGACAATTCAACTGCAAATTCTTAGGAAAAGCACACTCCTATTACTTGTTTCTTCTACTGACAGACTCTGGCCCGGGGCTGAGTTCTGGACACTGAAAATCCCCTGGTTCAGCACTTCTCCAGAACGTCTGGAAGAAAGACACGTGTCTGCAGGTAGAGAGTTCATTTCCTCATACCTTCTTCAAGTACTCCATTAGGAAAAAACAGAAATATGTAAGGCCCATCCCTGCAGATCACACTATGGTTTTGCTACACTGGGCATCAATACAGCCAAAGTAAAGGAACTGAAGGACAGTTGTACAGCTGCAATTATTTTTTCATTTTGTGTTGTCTTCAGGTCAAGATTCAATGCCTTCTGAATGATATGCTTCCACCATACACCTCAGAGCTGTGCTGGAAACAAAGTAACCCCTTCTCCCACAGGCATCTTCCCATGTATTTGCAGATATTCCTACATGTACCCACTCTTCCCAGTATTTGCTCATCATTCATCTCTGAAAACTGCTCATGCAATACAGAAAGCAAACAGAAATAAAATGTGTCACCACCACATCTATGCATTAAAAAAAAAGATAGAAAATACAGCATGCCCTGCCAAGAAAGTTAGAAGGTGAATGCTCAGAATACCCCTCTGAAACATGCCCCTTGTAATCAAACTGGCATCTTTCCAGATCTTTGTTCAGTCTGAAATTGCATTAACGTGCAGTTTGATGGGACCTATGTCAGTTCTATCCCAGAAGAAGGAAATCCAAAGGTCACTAGGTACTACCAGCACCACACACATCGCATGCAGAGTGCGCTGGCTTCAAGACTGACAAAAGCATAAGTCTAGTGAAGTATACAAGTCTGAGGGACTGAAATGCCCAGTTATCATCCTGATAACTGGCCCAAAAATTACTGGGCAAAAAAAANAGAAAAAAAAAAAAAAAAAAAAAAAAAAAAAATTCCAGCAGCCTTTCATTGTGGGTATTTAGATTCAAGACACATTAGGCCTGCTTTTGAGAAATGCAGCACTGTCACCTGGATGTAGATGTGCTATATGCAGCAACACCTAAGATGAGGCCCAACAGCTTTTCAGAGATTACTACAGACCATTTCAAATTTACACTTTCTGTCCGAATACTTAAGGAACCTACATAATCACATCCTATCAACACAGAATATCACAATACAAGTGTTACCCTTTGCTAAACACTGCATTTTCCTCACGTGTGTACAGCAGTGTACTCATATGTATAGAGCATGTACACCTACGTATAGCAGTGTACTGTACAGTAGCAGTAGGAAAAGACTAGGAAAAAGTAAAAGACACAACACTCAAGGCTTGCCAGCTGAGCAAAAGCTGAAAGCAGAAGGAAGTCTCTTCCTTTAGAGTCTGACAAATCTTTCAAACAGCTTTGACAGGACACATGTTAACATTCATCCTCATGTTACCCAATACATGGATAATTTACTCTGCTTTAGAAGGGAGTGACCAATGCTCTCAAAACAGAGGCCAGACCCAATGCACAAGCTCCCTCCTCAGGCTCACGAAGCATCCTAACAGCACAAACACAACTGACAGGAGTCAGCGAGCCGTTTCATCGTATCACATCAGCCTGGGCACTTATCTCAGCGCAAAGATGCTGAGCAACTGTGAGCCATCCTCCAGGACTGACATCACGTGGGGCCACAGCACGAAGCAGACAACCAGGCTGGGCTGGGGGGGCAATATAGTTGTGCCAACGCTTCCAGTTCTTCTGAAGGTCTTTAATACTACTTTCATTTAACAGCACAGGAAGAAGTGAGCTTTAATTCAATGTAGTTAAAAAAAGGCCTAGAGGCTTTCCTCTGTAGCCTACTGTAAAGAACCTGCTTTAGCAGAAGGGTTGGCCTAGGTGACCTCAAGAAATCCCTTCCAACCCCTAAGATTCTGTGAAAAAAGCTTGAAGTTATCTAAAAATCACCTCTCCCCAGCAGCCGAACCACAGCAAAGGCCTCCGGGGAAGAACCCTCCGGCCCCAGCTCCGCACGCCGGCACGCTCCTCCCCAGCGGGCCGCACGGCTTTCCTTCCCACGCGGATAAAAATCCCCCGGCCTCTCCCTCCCGAGGAAGCCTCCCCGCGCAGCGCCGGGCGGGGAGCGCAGGGTACCTACGCGGAGACTATCTTGCCGCTGAGGATCTCGGCGGGGGCCATGGCGAGGGCGGGGAGGCGGCAGCCGAGCGCGGCGGGGCTCCGGGGTCGTCTGCGGGACGCGCTGTCCCCACCGCAGCCCT
>VXAV01007196.1:506977-521551 GCA_013399715.1 Alectura lathami | reverse complement strand
TGAAAAACAACTTTTTTTTTTTTTTTTTCCCCAAAGGGAAAACCCACAATAAAACAACAAACTAAGCCTGGAGGCTGCAGGTAACTTGTTTGCATGTTACTTTTGCAGAGAGGGATTGGACAGATAGTAATTGATGCAATTTCTTGCAATAACAAAATGTCCCTGACCTTTTGTTGATCATAAAGTACATATACTTCTAGTATGTCAAGTAAAATCAAATTTTGCTCCTTTTTCCCTCCTGCTAGTTCTCAAGGAAGGTGTTATATACTAGGATGCTTAATAAAAAATTTGAACTAAGTAGATTAGAAGAAATGGTGTAGGTGGAGAACCTAATGGCCACCAAACAGCGACCTCAATTTTCCTGTTTCAGTATTTTCCATATTTAGAACATGTATGTAGGAATGTGAGAGTGAGAGAGCTGTCAGCAAGACTGAAGAACGTAGCATTGTAGTGCAAGGAGATTTTTGCGATATAAGGATATAAGAAATGGTTCACTGACAATTCCTTATGTTAACTGCCAGGCAGAGCCTGGAGCAGACACTAACAGCCCTGTCAAGAAATGCCACTGCAACTGCAGGAATTAAGTAGTTCCTCTGCTTACTGGCATATGCGTGTTCTAGTTAAGTAAGCTTTGTAAGGTATAAACCCAAGGACAAAATCCTAGAATTGCATGTATTACTGGGCAGGAGTGCATAGTCAGGCTAAGCAGAGGTGGTATGCAAGGATACTTTCTGAAATACCATCAGAGTATGGCTACCTCAATTTTTTGATATTGATTGCTATCCTGTGCATTTAAGAAGTATGATGCTACCAAAATACCAGCAGATTGCCTCTTGCTAGCGGTAATGACTGTGGAAGCAGTATTTTAACAATGTAATTGACTGTTTCCTCTGAGGAGATGCAATTTTAACAACAACATTAAAATCTTGACAGTACACTGAAGCCATGTCTTAACTACAATTTTCAAATATTTAAATGAAAAAATAACTATTATGGGTTGTCATATGTAGTCCTGTGTCTAATACATAAGAGTATTTATTGTCCCTGTGAAAATCTTGCAGCAAGGATATTCACCCTCATAGTCACAGACAGGCTATGCTCCAGCTTGTTAGAAACAGAAGTAACTACTCCTTGAAAACTTTCCTAACTTAAACCAGCTTTTCTTCCCCTGAGAAGCGAAGAAATACCCAAGATATGCATGCAGTCGTAACCTTCCTGATATTTGTTTATCCCTAGATCCCACTTTCAGCCAATCTCGTTCTGAAGAGTGCTTATTAATATTTTATTCTGGATGTCTCCATGAAGAGAGAGAGAGAAAGAAGAGTGGAAACAGCCTAGAGAAGATGCTGAGAGGACAGAGGCAGGTTATCCTCTTATGTGATGTTAACGGCAAGAGGATGCGATTTCAACTGATAAAGGTGAGGGTATTCAACTCCCTCTTTATTTGTGGAGATTATGAGGGGAACCGTCACAGTGACTTCCATGATCCAGTTTTCATGGCTACACTCTTCTCTGCTACCAAAGGAAAGAATTTTTTGTCCCCTCTTTCTTGGGGGGACATTCATTTTTGTTGTTGTCTCTGGTCAAATCCACAAGCACCAATGTAACAGGAGATGGTGAAGGAGCTTTTATGCCATTCTCAGCAACTTCATGGATGCAATTGTCTTTCAGATGAAATAATACACCTTCAGGGTGGCAAAGACTGAGCACACACTCCCTTCTGTGTGGTTATGAAGTCTAGTGGCTTAGCTAATAATGAGGTAAGTGGTGATAACCAAGTGTGAGTTATGTTCAGGTAAAGTCACAAGTGAATTTAAATCTCATGTTCCAGCTTTGTACTGAAGCAGAATAAACATATCCATAGCCAGTTATAGCTGAATGGAAATGTAAAAAGATGCTCATGATCATCTCCCAACAACTGGTACAAACTCCCACCTGAAACTAGTACTTACTTAAAGTGCATGAGTGCATTTAGCTGTGGGCTAACATAGCAAATCTTTTTGTACATGTAGCAGATCACCAGACATGGTATATCTGAGACAAAGACCTCAGTGGATGTGATTAGAGTCAACAGCTCCTCTCAGAGAAGCCAGTAGTATTGCCTCTGTAAATCTGAAGCAACTTCTCTCTGCCTGAGAAGGTGAACTCTAACTAAAATGGATAATGACAGAGTAGTGCCGGCAGAGCATCCATGGTTGGTTTTGTTTGTTTGTTTGTTTTGCATTGAAAGAAAAGGTCCCAGGGAGTCAGGATGCTCTGAAGCATAATCTTGAAGCATTATGTGCTTGGGTTCCTCACTGTAACCAACATGTTCCTGTGCAGCAATTTCAACCTGGTGAAATGTCCCTAGAAGAAACATACTCACCAGCTACTCCAGGTCAATGTGATCAGTGGCATCTCAGAAGCAAAATGATTCCTTTGTTGACTTGCCTTTCACTTGGTATATCCACAAGTACATTAAAGGTTTGTGTAAATAATGAAAGTTGTTTGCTGTTGAATGAGACTAGTATTACCATATTGCATTATGTAGTGTTCAGTATTACTTTCATTCCCCAACTTGAGCCATAAGTGGGATGGCAATCTGTAGCAATTTCGTTGGGTGCCTGCCCTTTTAAACTACATGATTCACTGCACTTTTGAAAAAGCATTGACTACTCAGGAAATTAAATTTTAAATTAATAGGCAAGATGAAGTGACTTTACCTCAAGAAATACAGTAAAGGGAACAAGTAGCAGCAGCTGGCTTCATCAAACAACCAGTGATACCAAGAAAAGGTAGGGAATTCTTATTTATCTCTTCTGACAGCTGTCAGTTGGCTAGCGTCACTGTGAAGGCCTATGTTATTTAGCAAAGAAGGAAAGCAAGATGTCCTTTTGACACTGTTGTGAGAAAAACAGGATTAGTTTATGGTACCTCAAACTGCTACAGTGCTAAGGCACAGTACTCGCTGTTCTCAAGTTCAACAGTAGGTCGCTTTCTCTAGTTGCTTATGGGAATATTGGATGATGCTGGAGAGTCCTGAAGCTAATTCTGCCATAAAGAGCACAAAGTATAGATACTGTCCTTGCCTCAGGCATGAGAAGAACATTCAGGTTTTTTTTTTTTTGTCTTGTAAAACAAAAAGTCAAAAGGTAATGAAATATAAAAGGATTTTTTATCCATTTTGGTGATGTCCAACTTGTAAGGAAAGGGAGTGCCTTGCTATGAAAAGTGCATTATGGAAATACTAGTGTATTTAGTGACATAAAAGGATTTAGCAAAAAAGGCAACAAAGTCATGGTCTTTCTCTTAGAAAACATCAGTGATTGCAGTTTTTTCCGAGTGAAGTTTGTGTTAGGCAGTTGTGACCATTTTCATTGCCTGATAAATAGTGCCTGTATGTCTCATCTCTGTTGAGACATATGAGGCTGTACTGACCATGCAGAACACTGCAAAGAGCGATAATATTCTCCTAGAGACATCAAAAATATTTGCCAAGGTCTAATTTCACAAACTTCCACATACTGAGGAAAAAAAAGCACTGAGTTAAAACTCTGTTTGCCTCCAAGGACAAGACCAAAACTACCCAGAGCCTGCTTTGGTTGGCTGCNAAGACCTCAGTGGATGTGATTAGAGTCAACAGCTCCTCTCAGAGAAGCCAGTAGTATTGCCTCTGTAAATCTGAAGCAACTTCTCTCTGCCTGAGAAGGTGAACTCTAACTAAAATGGATAATGACAGAGTAGTGCCGGCAGAGCATCCATGGTTGGTTTTGTTTGTTTGTTTGTTTTGCATTGAAAGAAAAGGTCCCAGGGAGTCAGGATGCTCTGAAGCATAATCTTGAAGCATTATGTGCTTGGGTTCCTCACTGTAACCAACATGTTCCTGTGCAGCAATTTCAACCTGGTGAAATGTCCCTAGAAGAAACATACTCACCAGCTACTCCAGGTCAATGTGATCAGTGGCATCTCAGAAGCAAAATGATTCCTTTGTTGACTTGCCTTTCACTTGGTATATCCACAAGTACATTAAAGGTTTGTGTAAATAATGAAAGTTGTTTGCTGTTGAATGAGACTAGTATTACCATATTGCATTATGTAGTGTTCAGTATTACTTTCATTCCCCAACTTGAGCCATAAGTGGGATGGCAATCTGTAGCAATTTCGTTGGGTGCCTGCCCTTTTAAACTACATGATTCACTGCACTTTTGAAAAAGCATTGACTACTCAGGAAATTAAATTTTAAATTAATAGGCAAGATGAAGTGACTTTACCTCAAGAAATACAGTAAAGGGAACAAGTAGCAGCAGCTGGCTTCATCAAACAACCAGTGATACCAAGAAAAGGTAGGGAATTCTTATT
Organism: Alectura lathami; assembly: GCA_013399715.1. Taxonomy (NCBI): domain Eukaryota; kingdom Metazoa; phylum Chordata; class Aves; order Galliformes; family Megapodiidae; genus Alectura; species Alectura lathami. The sequence continues at coordinate 517,213 of VXAV01007196.1, read as the reverse complement.
TATCTCTTCTGACAGCTGTCAGTTGGCTAGCGTCACTGTGAAGGCCTATGTTATTTAGCAAAGAAGGAAAGCAAGATGCAAGCAAAAAAACAAAAAGCAATTTATAGCAAAGTGATACTACAGTTTTTCCGCAAATTTTTACAGCCTCTACCAAATGTTTTTGTCTAAGTTAATTGTATTATAGGAAGAAGTCTTGTATTAAAAATGTTCTCTTTCATAGAATCATAGAATCATAGGATGGCTTGGGTTGGAAGGGACCCCAGAGATCATCTAGTTCCAGCCCCCCTGCCGTGGACAGGGCTGCCAGCCACTAGCTCACTAGACCAAACTGCCCAGGAACCCATCCAGCCTGGCCTTGAACACATCCAGGGATGGGGCAGCCACAGCTTCTCTGGGCAGCCTGTTCCAGCGCCTCACCACTCTCTCAGAGAAGAATTTCTTCCTGATGTCCAACCTAAACCTCCCCTCTTTCAGTTTTAGCCCATTCCCCCTTGTCCTACCCTTATCCACCCCTTCAAAAAGTCTACCCTTTCCATTGGTAGATACTGCCAGCAGACAGAGAACTGACAGAATATTATTCTGAGCACAAGAAGTTTTTGATCTGCATTGGAAAGAGCGCAAACTAGAGAACTGTAAAATCCCTTTCTGCTGTGTTCAGTAATTAAGCCCAAAGTTGGCTATGATTTTGCTGAGCCAGGTAGTCCAAGCCAGCTGTGCCCGTTCTGTCCTTTGGCTCTGATATTCACAGAATATTTTGATAGCAGCACATCAGACAAACCTGCTGTCTCACACAGCTACACCACTTCTTGGCAGGCTCTTCCGTGCACGCTGTTTGCATGGGTGGTCCTCAAGAGTCACACAGCTCTTCCCTAAGCATTCTGTACAAGCAGGCTCTTCCTCCTGATGGCAAAGACCATTGACAAAGGCAGTCATCCACTGGGAACTGGGGTCAGTGAGGAAATGGAGGGCTGAAAAATTCCTCAGCCCTTACTCTTGCCTAGTTCCCAGAGCACTGCAGGTTTTCTTCCTGGAAGGCTGCTTACACCTTTTCCCAGCCTTATACCACAGATGAAACTGGTGTGCTACCTGAGAAAGAAAGGTGCTCGTTACGGCCCACGCAGCAGCAAGATACACCACAAATCCAAGTAACAATTCTTGTTGCTTTGTGGTACTACCCATGATATTCCGCATTTGCGCATTACCTCGGTTTGCTCTTTTACATGGGAAATGATCCTTACTTCTTGCATCTTCCTAGAAATCAGGGAATTAGCACCATCAGTCTTTCCCTTTCTGTTGTTTTTCTGAAGTGTCTTTTTAAAAATACCTTATTCTCTTTCCTTATAGTTTTTGGACAAAAAAAACAGTTTGTAGAACACGATCATAGGATCATACAGATACTATGCTATGTTTGCTCTCAGAATAGCATAGTCCTTATAAGAGAGTAGGGATAGATAAAAGCATGTAATAGGGTCATCTTGCTTTAAAATACAAATATCTTTTTAAAAAATATTTTACTTTGTGACTAGAATAATAAATTTCACACTTCGTGGAATGTCAATGATTGTTTTTTTAGTTCCATCAGATTATGAAAAAAATCCATTCATTTACTANTTTGCCAAGGTCTAATTTCACAAACTTCCACATACTGAGGAAAAAAAAGCACTGAGTTAAAACTCTGTTTGCCTCCAAGGACAAGACCAAAACTACCCAGAGCCTGCTTTGGTTGGCTGCACTCCTGAGCAACAGCTGCATGTCTGATACAAAACCAGCCAAAAATGACATGACAAATCTGTACAATGAAGATTCCAGAAATGTGCAAGCATGGATCTGTCTAATTTAAATTGCCACTTCCTTTAGGATTTGTAGTGAGACTTCAAATGTGGAACATTGTACCTTCCATTTTATCACAGGGTACAGTGCTTTTCACTAAATTCTGCAGTATAAATTACATCCAATAGGAGGATTTGAAGTGCTTCAGCTACGTCAGTTGGCAACATACAGCGCACGGAACCAGACATGTTTTTCCAAAAATGTCTCTATTTCTGTTATTGGCTTCAAGTCAGCATCATGAAAATCCACAAGCATTTGGGCAGATTTGGACTGCCTTTTAGCCCTGTCCTTTTGAGAAAAACTAGAGGGGAAGGTTGCGTAGATTATTGCATAGATTATATGAAGTTTACTTCAGTAAAACTTTGTTCCTTTCCAGTCTTTCCTAACACCTGCTACTTCTCTTACTTGCTTTTTCTCCACATGTGGGATAAAGATTGAAGCAAATTACTTTGCATAGATGTGGCAGACATCCCTGCTGCTTTCCAGCCTTCCTGATAAATCTGAAAGCAATATATCTGGAATGATTTATGATTATGATGAAAAACACAAGTCTCCAAAGATCTTCTTTATTCATTTTTGGAATAACTCAGAGTGACAGTGGGCTAAATTCATCTATAGTGAAACATCACAGATTCTGAAGAGAAGATAATATGGATGAATTTTCCCTGAAAAACTCTTGATAAAATTATTACCATAAAACCATGTGATTTGGACATATACTTTCACTGTCTGTATTTTAGAAATAGCACCCAAAAAAACAAAAAGCAATTTATAGCAAAGTGATACTACAGTTTTTCCGCAAATTTTTACAGCCTCTACCAAATGTTTTTGTCTAAGTTAATTGTATTATAGGAAGAAGTCTTGTATTAAAAATGTTCTCTTTCATAGAATCATAGAATCATAGGATGGCTTGGGTTGGAAGGGACCCCAGAGATCATCTAGTTCCAGCCCCCCTGCCGTGGACAGGGCTGCCAGCCACTAGCTCACTAGATCAAACTGCCCAGGAACCCATCCAGCCTGGCCTTGAACACATCCAGGGATGGGGCAGCCACAGCTTCTCTGGGCAGCCTGTTCCAGCGCCTCACCACTCTCTCAGAGAAGAATTTCTTCCTGATGTCCAACCTAAACCTCCCCTCTTTCAGTTTTAGCCCATTCCCCCTTGTCCTACCCTTATCCACCCATGTAAAAAGTCTACCCTTTCCATTGGTAGATACTGCCAGCAGACAGAGAACTGACAGAATATTATTCTGAGCACAAGAAGTTTTTGATCTGCATTGGAAAGAGCGCAAACTAGAGAACTGTAAAATCCCTTTCTGCTGTGTTCAGTAATTAAGCCCAAAGTTGGCTATGATTTTGCTGAGCCAGGTAGTCCAAGCCAGCTGTGCCCGTTCTGTCCTTTGGCTCTGATATTCACAGAATATTTTGATAGCAGCACATCAGACAAACCTGCTGTCTCACACAGCTACACCACTTCTTGGCAGGCTCTTCCGTGCACGCTGTTTGCATGGGTGGTCCTCAAGAGTCACACAGCTCTTCCCTAAGCATTCTGTACAAGCAGGCTCTTCCTCCTGATGGCAAAGACCATTGACAAAGGCAGTCATCCACTGGGAACTGGGGTCAGTGAGGAAATGGAGGGCTGAAAAATTCCTCAGCCCTTACTCTTGCCTAGTTCCCAGAGCACTGCAGGTTTTCTTCCTGGAAGGCTGCTTACACCTTTTCCCAGCCTTATACCACAGATGAAACTGGTGTGCTACCTGAGAAAGAAAGGTGCTCGTTACGGCCCACGCAGCAGCAAGATACACCACAAATCCAAGTAACAATTCTTGTTGCTTTGTGGTGCTACCCATGATATTCCGCATTTGCGCATTACCTCGGTTTGCTCTTTTACATGNTGTAGAACACGATCATAGGATCACACAGATACTATGTTTGCTCTCAGAATAGCATAGTCCTTATAAGAGAGTAGGGATAGATAAAAGCATGTAATAGGGTCATCTTGCTTTAAAATACAAATATCTTTTTAAAAAATATTTTACTTTGTGACTAGAATAATAAATTTCGCACTTCGTGGAATGTCAATGATTGTTTTTTTAGTTCCATCAGATTATGAAAAAAATCCATTCGTTTACTATATTGTACCTGAAAGCACTTAAATAATGTTTTTTTTTTTTTTTAAATTACTTTTCTTCTCTTCCTCATTGTGTTATAAGAGAGGCGAATGTCTAGCTGTTTAATATAATGTTGGTGGAACAATAAAAGAGCTAATAATACATTTAGATTTTTTTTTTCCATTTAATCTACTGCATTTACTCTTGTTCTCAAAATTTTCAAATTACAAACAAACTCATGGTGAGTTTTCAGTGAAATTTTGAAATAAAGTGTACTCCTACACAAATTAACATAGCATCTGTTGTCACGTAATTAAATACAACTACACAATGTTCAGAATTCACAGTATAAAAGTTATTGGTAACCAGAAAAATACTGGTCATAATGTTAAATATCGGTCACTTGGGCTGAAACACATTGTGAAGGTTTTTATTTTCTTCAGTGTTGTTTGCATTGCAGGGGGCAGCTTCACATAGACCTACTGGAAAGCCATCAAGGCTGTGTCATAAGAGAGGTGAGAACTTCTTGAAGGCTGTATGAAACACTGAGCTGTCATAGTTATATGCTCTGTGTACTTGCACTTAGTAAAGCTGTCTTGGATATCTCTACAGCATGGGCATAATTTTTGATATAGTTATGACTGCTTTGGCAGGCAGAAAAAGTGACATAGCCCATTGATTCTCCTGACTACTGCAGTCAGCTATTCCTGAACTACTGGATTTCTTCTTGAGCAATATTGGATTGTGCTGAATATTCGCTTCCCCAAATGCAAATGCAGGTTAATAAAGACAGAGCACAGCTCTTTTATCCAGTGTCTTGGTAGGGAAGCATTCTCACTTTGCTGGAAGCAAATGGCCACCAATTACCTGATGGAATACAGTCTCGAGTGGAGAATGGTTAGTCAGCTGGCAAGTCTTGCAATCCCTTGGTCATTGATCTGTCTAATTTTGTATGCACAAACTGGTGCATTGGCATACCCTTCTGCCAAGCATCTTCTGCACCACCGTATTGAAACATTATCTCTGTTGGCAAAGCAGCTCTTGCTGACCTCCGTTCTTCCTGCATGGATTTGTTTACAAGGTGGATAGTCTGTAAATGCTTTTAGAGGTAAGCAGCATGAAAGAGAGACGTTAAGAAGGAAGCCGTGTGTTCAGTACCAGAGAGAGCTGACAAATTGTTAGCAGCCCTCTAGTTACCCTACAGTGAACTCAGCAAATGGCCACTGAGATGATGGAGCAGTTACGCACAAGGAGAACCTGGCTAAGCTGTGTTTTTTTTGTTGGTGTTTTTTTTTTTTCTGGTTGTTGTTTTGTTTTGTTGTTGTTGTTTTTCACCATGAAGAAGAGGAAGGGATGGTCCAATTAATCTAGTTAAAATACCTCCATAAACACAAAGCCAGACTCTCCATTCATGTGAACATGGAAGGACTAGAAGAAACAGAAACAAACTGGAGCAAGGAAAAGTCCAGTTTCAAAATTCTTCGCTGTGAGACTGAACGAGCACTGCTACAAGTAGCCCTGAGAGGTTGTGGAAGCTGAGTCTTTGGAGTTATTAAGAATTTGGCTGGAGAAGACCCCAAGCAATCTTACGTAATTTCAAAGGACCCTGCTTTGAGCAGTGGAGATAGACCAGGTTACCAAAATTATTCTATTTTTCTAAAAAATTCACTCACAAACATGTTGTCTACAACAGCAGAGAGATTCTTACCACAATGGAAAACTTGCAAAGCCGGAGATGTACTTCAACAATTTGAAACAATTAGAAAAGGTATCTTGGGGAAAAATGTTTACATACAGAGAGAACAGACCCTGTTAAATCTACTGTCTAATTGTGGCAATAGCAGCTCTGATAGTGTGCTGACTAGTTTAGATTGTATTTAGCCTTCGTGTGGCAGTGGCACTAGATACTGAGCAGGATGGGATAGGTCCAATGGCACTGACAACGCTCAGATTTTGTAGGGGATTTAAAGCAGTCAACACTTTCAGGGAGAAGTGGCAGATTTTGAAGGAAAAGGAAGAACCCAGTGAGTGAATCAACTGGGATCTCTGTTACGCTACTTTTTCTTTTTCCCCTTAAAGCTTTTTTTCTCGTTGTCTGTCCTGACTTTTCTCATTTCCTTTTCCTATCACTTTCTCTGATGTTTCATCCAGTTACGTACACATCTTTCTTCTAGAGTATTATACATGGATCTGTGAGAAGATGAGGAATCAATACAAATGGTACTTCTGTTGATTTCTGTGTCCTGCCTACATCCATCTTCTCTTGTTCCTGTTGCTGCTGTGTAGGGCATAAAAGAATATCTGATTATACATTTTGTGCCTAGGTACTTCTGTAGCTTGATTTAACTGAATAATCGGATAGAATCAAGGTATTTCTAGTATAACACCTTGCGGTCAATAGCCTTGATGACATTTCTTATACGTATGCTAGACACCAGCAGTGTCTTTGCATAAAAGGTATTTGAGATAACATTCCTTGAAGAACAAGGAGAATACAGAGAGGAAAGAAAATGCTATGAAAATGTTGAAAAGATAGAGGCAGTTAGCTAATTTCTTAGCAATCTCAGATAGAACAATGGTAAAGATAATTTAACACTGCCTACGGTCATGTTTCCAGTAACACACGTGAAAGAAAGGATGCTGAAGATAAGGCATTTTAGTTTAACAGAGATCCGGATAGATGTGTTCTGCTTGGAAGAAGTGGAGCAGCTCAGTGAACAAGACCAGACTATCTCTGCCAGTAAAAATTGGCACATCGAACCTACAGGGAAAGTCAGTGTAAATTTTGATATTCACATCTGAAAGCCAGTCCAACCGATTCCTTCTATTTTGTTCATGGTTGTTCACTTGTTTAGGGTGAAGAGTCGGTATTATCAGGCTGCAGTAGTGTTGTGTCAGGTTCCTGATTCCACAGGAAACCATGTAGGAACTAGAGCAGAAATATAATCCATTGAGAACTGAGTTATGAATGTAATGAATTCTCATTAGTAGTAATTAAAAATAGGAAAATATATTCCCTTTTCAACTACAAACCCTTCCTACAGAGTACAGAAATCCGTAACTGTGATCTGCTTGTACTTCAGAGACACTGTTGAGTGATGAAAAATCTGATCAGTAGAGCTGAAGAAAGAACCTGTCTTGGGCAGTCTTAGCTGAGCGTAGAGGGAGTACATCACACACGCATCTCTGACGGATCTTCAGCAACATTTTTCCTGGTGAGCTTTATCATGGAGGGAAGTTGGGTCCCTTCCTACGGTTTTACAAGAGGAACAGACTATTCTGGCTAATGCTAGAGCACTAGGACATTTTCAGTGCTCAGAAACAATTCTGATTTACTTCCCAAACATTGCATAATTCATTAACTGTTAGTAAAGCAGTAAATTTATAAATGCACAAAAGTGCTTTGGAGTAATAATGTATGTATGTTGAGAAGGAACTGTGTCATCCTGCCCTTTCCTTCAAACTTGTTCATCAGATTGTCTTTGTTTTAGGGAAGAGGAGATGTCAAATGTTAAGGCATCCAAGTTTTTCATAGCACATACTGTACAAAGTTAATTCTTCAAATGTGGGTAAGGTTTCCAAAGGAGAGGGACATAAATGTGAAGAACAGCAGACAAACAACTGCAAGAGGAGATTTAAACAGCCTGAGAATGATGAAAAGCAACACATTTATTTGAATGCTGGAAGTTCCTCAGAAACAGAAAATTCACGGCTGTGGTGAGAAACTTCAGGAATAGCTAGGTGAAAGGAAGATGCCAAATCAACAGGTACAGGCTCAATTTACATCCTCAAATTCAAGTAAAGTAATCCTACTTTACTGGCCAGGTAGAGACATTGCTGCAGATTTCTAACACAACAGCACAGAGACAGACAATTTTAGGGAGCTCTTTCCAAGTGACATGACTGCACACAGTGTTGCACAAGTTACAGCTGTGAGAACAAGCAGTCATCAGATGCTTTAAAACTTTAGTCAACATTAAAACTTAATGTTTTAACCCAAATCCGTGTCAGCTCGATCAAGATTACTCTATTCTGGTGTTTTAAGCAAATCAGTAGGTATATGTCTGTTTCTTCTAGCATCTACATATTTCTGAAAATATAGATAATCATTTAAGATTTGCACCAGATTATTCTTTTCACTTTAAGCTGCTTATTGGATTAATTACACCAAAGATGTATATGACAAGGTCAGTAGTCTGGGGAATTTAGCTACTTTTTAATGTTTTGAATGAAGTAATGCAATTTTTGATTTATTTTCTGTCTTTATAAAATATATTTTGCAGAAAAAAAAATCATGGAAGAGTCCCAGATATTTTTTGGAGGGATTTTAGAGGTCTAAATAAAAAGAAATATCTGGCCAGTTTGAGAACAAAGCACGTCGCTGCAGACTATGAAATAGAGTAGGACAGAGACGGCGTGTGTTGGAAGCAGCCACTAATGAGCTGTACTAAGTTAAAAGAGCACTCAAAGATATAGCAAGACAAGGGAAAAAAGAGCTAGGTACTTTTTTCCTGCCTATTGGTATTAAAGCGAATAATTAAGGTCTCTTAAGAGACTCTTAAAAAGCTTATTAAACAGGTTTTGGATGCTCTAGCTAATACAAGTTGACTCTTTGTTCGTATGATGATAGCTTAAGGAGGTTTTGAGAGACTTCTTCAGCAACCTGAAAGAATGATTTTTGTCAAAATGATGGATACAATACATTGCAGAAGAAAATTACTGTTTGTAAGAGAAGAACCACAATAACTGAATTGTTCCTCTAAAAGGCAGTTAGGAGTTGGTTTATCCAGAATTCTAAAAAATGGACAAAGAACAATTTTAGAGGTTTAGCTAAAAACCGTCTTGATCTGGGTATGCTTTAACCCTAAAAATCTTTCTAGAGCAGTCTTCTTACTTCCATACCAGTTCAGTTATTAGCACATTGCTGCGAAAGCAACCACATTTGCTGGATCATTGCAGCTTTCTGGTTTCACAGAATGTTACAAAGATAATGTATACAACCTTGTAAACTGCATGTGTTAAAAACATTAACTCTTGAAATTACTTAAAGAATGAATTAGAAGATCCAGATAACTTTCAAACTGATTTTCTTTTAAGCATCAGAGCTTTCCTGAATGTCAGGAAGTATGTTCACTAAAACAAGAAGTGGAATGTTGGGGACGCTAGTTTCAAGCTGGACTCTCTGTCTGACTTTGTTCCTACTTGCAATTCACAGAGTACCTCTCCTTCCTATTACTTCTTGGTACATTTCCTAAGGAACCTAGTTAAATGAACACTGACCAAATGTTCAGGAAGTAGATACAACTTAGGAGCAGGAGTATTATAANTATTATTCTTATGATTTTTCCATACCAAGCCATTTATTGTATGCCATCTTTCTAACATTCATGCTTCTTGCAGCATATACGAGAGCTAAAAATATCTTCTAAGCATGACCAAGAAAGTGAATCTAGAAAAAAATATATAACGGAAATAGATGTAGTTGTGGATCACGTCAGAGGAAATGTTCTAAGGGAGAAAACACAGAAAAGGGAACTCAAAGCCCAGGAAATTAAGTAATTGTGCCACTTTTTTCCCAAAACTTTTATTTTGGTCTGCCTGCCCAGATCTATTTTTTGAAAGATTCCTCAAACTGCAAATAACAACCAGTAGCGATGTTACGGTCCACATCAGTCTCTCCTGACAGTATACTAGCTTTCTTTAAAATTGTTAGGGAGTCAGTGAGATCAATTCCTACTGATGTTGAATCCGAGCATCTTACAGAGGAGGAAAAAGAATGTATTCCAGAACAATAACTGCCAAACTGGAAAAAGAATCTCTTAAAAGCTTTTACAGTGATTCATTTTATCCCATACATTCCCACTGTTTAAAGCTGATGAAGAATGAGTACGCCCTAAAGAGAGGAATTAATGTCAGGAAATCTGAATTCCATTTACATTCCATTAACTTGCTGTTACTGTCCTTCACTGGCCAGTTGTCTTCCAGAAAACCTACAGCTCTGCTGCTCTCCTATCTTTGAGATGTTTTTTAGGTAGACTCCAGGCTAGCTTCAGTTCTCTGATCTCTGATTCAAATATTTGGACCAAGCTAGGCATTTCCAAGGCCTCAAGAATATATGGCTTGAATATCTGCAATGGTGGATAACATAAGTCATAGTATAGGAAGTATTTGTTAGTTCTTCTTGTATATTTTCGAGATCAGATTATTTTGATTCATTATTTTGATTCACCTGCAATGAAAGAACATACGCTTTGCCTCAGAGAAATCTAGGGATTACAAGCTGTGTGAGATATTTTAG
>VXAV01007196.1:395583-477289 GCA_013399715.1 Alectura lathami | reverse complement strand
AAAGAAGTATTCAAGGTAGGAAAATCAGCTTTTGATAACTTTGCTCAGATAAATTGTTTCGTAGGATCAGGGGCTGCAGCAATTGGTCTAGCAGTGAGTTGGTCTAAAATCCTGGTGTATGGTGCTGCATGCAGAAAATAGAGGAACATGATTTGACTGCTTTGTCTTTTAGTTCTTATCAAGATCTGGAAACGTTATAAAGCAAGCAACTGATTTCTTTAGAGAAGAGATGGAGTACATGGCATGGGAGAGCCCTGCAGCAGTGGTGTTGATAGGATGACACAGCACACCTATGAATCTGATTGCAGTTTTTGTTGCAAAGTAGACACAGTAATTGTGAATTTGCTGTAACAGACACAGCGTAGGTAATTGTCTGAAAACTTTGCTTGTGACGAACTATTCCTGACGAGTATACTGCCTGGTACTACTGAGTCATACCATCTACTCCCCTGGATCCTACACTGAGGTACTTAATCTGCTAGATCTCCCTATCTAAGGTTTTCACTTTGGTGTTTAAATTGTCAAATATTTGATATTTAGGTCAAGTTTACTGAGCAGCTGCAGGGTGAAAAATACAGTTCTCCATCATTGTTACCACAGCCTATGGGCAGTGACGTATGCATCATATTGCAGTTTGAACCACGTCAGTTCCTTCACCTTTGCTCTGGTTATCAAGTTCTTTGGCGTCATCTGTGGCTTCTCGTTAGAAACTTAATTGGATACTAACACAGAAACTTCTGTCATTTTTTGGTCTGTGAAGTCCTCTTCCTATGCTGCACAAGGCCTTCAGCAATCTTGAGGTATTTTCTTTTGGCCCAGTGCTACCATTACAATCAAAACTAGTTTGCCTTTTCAATTTACTGTGCTAGTTCTGCATATGTGAATAACAATTTCTACGAACTGGTGAAAGTTCTTTTGATTTTTTATTTTAAATAATTGAAGAGAACTTCATCTCCTGTTTACCACAAATGGAGATTGAGTTTGATCTCAAAGTGTTTTCTGTCAGGAAAATTATTTGCCTGCTCTGTGTTGCTCACATGTGCTGTAGCCATGAACAAGTTACCTACTGTGGCCTTTTGTACACCTTAATGTACCCTGTCAGGTAACAGCTGTTTGTGATTCAAATAAGTAAAAGTAAGTTCTTGGCATAAAACCCTATCAGGCGTTCAGCTGCAACTGTTGTTATGAAGGATGTTGCTTATAATAGTCAAAAACTTCTGGCCTACCATAGCTCAGCGTTTAACTTTTGGGCTGTGGTAGGCCCAGAATTAAAATTAAACATTATGACTCGACAAATGTGTGTGGTCTTCTCTGCTTGTCCAAGTTTGTAGTTTAGTGTATCGGTCCCACATCTCTGAACATCTGCCTGCAAACTGAATTAGCCCAAGGACACAGGAGTTTCAAACCACTTCATGCTCTGTGTGCTTGGGTTATAGTGCAACGGAGAGCTTCTTCCTCCTTTCCCCCCGTGTTGTGTGAAGAGTGATAAACAGTAATTTGTTTTTCAGTCATATCTGCCAGAAGGAAACGGGACAAACTGTAACGTGATCTCTTCTTTTTAAAACTCTGTTGGTTCAAAAATTCAAGGTTAAAATTATTTTAATATTGCAAGGAAATAGTCACAATGGTTCAGTTAAATAATTACTCTTGGGGACATGAACTCTTAGACATGTTCATGAATCAAGGCAAAACACAAAACCAAACAAACAGCCACCCTACTGGTAGACTGAACTACCTTTGCCTGAACTATTCTTAACATTTTTTAAAAATAACTTAGGAAAACAACCTGAATGAAAAGAAATTAAGAAATGTAAATGATATGAGTATTTTTTTTGTGTTCTTTGGTGACTACTGGAAGACGGATTTACAGCATTTGGCAGTAGGCAATTTGATTGTATGTAGACCAAGATCATAGTCAAGTCTAATTTACAGTAATAAACTTCTGGATCAGATTATTGCTTATTGAAATATATCAATATAAAGCAATTCTGGGGGACATGTGGGGTGAGGTGGGAAAGAAGGGAAGATAACTGATGCAAATCAAACAAAAATTTGTCCACAGTATCTGAAAGTTATATATTTTCCTTGTGCTTTTCTTTGTATTATATAGTATGCATTAATTTATGCTAGTCTTCTTTCTCTCTTAGGCTTTTAATTGAAAAAAAAAAAAACCACATAATAACAACAAGATGTTATTAAAGCATCATAACATTATTTGTTATTTAAACAAGATATTTAGTCAGGGTCAATTCTGCAAAGGCTTCTTCATTCCTGGAACTCACTGTGTCAGAGACGGTGCTCAGTAAACAGAACTGTAATTTACTTAAAGCTTTACAGGACCGAGGCCATGTACACTTCAATTTCCAAATGTGCTGCGGAAAAATCTGCTCTCTGCCATCTGTAGAATCCCAATATACAGAAAGAAGTTGGAGACTGGGAGTAAATTTCCGCAGGATCGTATGTCCCATTTTGAAAAATGTGTTGGTATCAGAAGATGCTTAGTTATCTAACAGTCAACAGTAAAAGCTGATTTGTGTTGTCTGGTTACTTTTCAAGGCCGCAGATCGACGTTTGCAGTATAGGATAAACCTATGGTTTTGCGTTGTTCAAAATAATGGGACTTATATACATAATTTGAGATGCTTAAAATCCCTGATTTAGGAAATGGCCAAGATATTTTGTTGGAGATGTTAATTTTTTCTCCTGTACTCTGCTACAGGACATAATGATTACATCTGCCCAGCTACCAATCAATGCACAATAGACAAAAACAGGCGCAAAAGCTGCCAGGCATGCCGGCTACGGAAATGCTATGAAGTGGGAATGATGAAATGCGGTGAGTTTTGTGTGTCAGCATTGCTTGCCTGGGTTTTGTTGGCTTTTCCTTCAGTCAATTCTGTACAGCTTTTGTTTTCCCCTCCTTGCAATTCTAAAAAGGCACAACAAGGCAATTAGAGCAAGGTTTAAGCTAGTTTTGTAGGTAGGAATGCGCTGATTCTCAGAGCAGAAAAAGGCTTTCATTTTCAGAAGAAAACCTGTGGGAAGGAGCAGGGAGTGGGTTAAATGCAGGAAAGCTGTATTTCCTCTGCAGTGCTCTGTGAAGGCAGTTTACTTGCAGTATATTCTGCAGAATGGGAACACAAGAATGGTGCTGCCTGAGCCTCGTCAAACTGAAATCTCTTCTAATATGGAGGTAAAAGAGCCCATACTGTGCTCTGTGGTTGAAGGTGATGCAAGAACGGCAGCGCTGCATCAGAGCAGTAGTAAATTAGCCTGGTATCCTGCCTTCAATGGTGACAAAGAGTGAATGTCTAGGGAACAGTAAGAGTGAGATTAGCATCTACGTGAAGTTACTGCTGAAAACTATCAGCTTCTGAAAGTTATCAGTCTAGGAATTTGTTGTCTTGAAGAGATTTCTAGCATTTAATAGGTCTCAAGAGATTAAGGAAATGACAACTTGCCCAGCATCCTCATTTTTAATCCTGTAAAGTCTTAATGTCTACAACACCCCATAGCAAGGGGTTCTGCAGCTTGACTACATGTCTTGTAAAGAGCAAGTCCATTTCCCAGGTGCTTTTTGTGGGGCTTTTTCTGTCTGTGGAGGGGTGGAGGGTACTGCTCTTTTTTTTTCTTTTCTTTTTTTCTTTTTTCTTTTTTTCTTTTTTCTTGCAAGCATCTTTCATATGATGACTTTCAGTTCTTTCATCGAAAGAAATAGTGATCAACCCATTTGTCACTGCATGACCCATCATTATCCAGCCTTTTGTTTTACTCCCCTCTTGTACTTATTGCTGATTCTTCACTGTAGGTGTATGCTTCGAGATCTTTTAAAGGTTACTTTTAAGGAGAAAATCCCTTAAAAGCTGTTTCAATATCTAATGTACTTTTATAGTTAAGGTTTATTGTTTCTTGTAGTTTCCCCAATGTACATGATAGAGATAGGCTGGGAAAATATTGCTTAGGAACACTAGAGTGGAAAGGACAAGGTCACTGTGCCTGGTCCTCAGTGATTTGCAGGCATGTATCTCATTTCATCCCATTTAATGCAGATACCTATTTCTATTCCAAGGCTAAACAGTGTTTTTACCCTCCCACTGCTTTGATCTGAACGCTGTTCACAGAATATTCTTTCTTTCACTAGGAACATTCTTGTGAATTCCATCCTGCATTTATTGCTGGATGTTTAATGCCCACTTGTTCTTGTGGCAACATCGTATTTTGCAGAGGCTCTTTTCTTTATTGTTAACACTGATTTTATTTATGGACTACAGTCCTACCCCTCACAGACTTTGTTTTATTAGGCTAAATAAACTGAACAATCTCCTCTTCTTCTAAAACAGAGAAGTAGACAGATTTGGGAAGTCAGAGTAGCTTGTCCCCCAGTAAGCTTCAGGCTGGAATAATCCATTTTGCACTTGGATGACCAGAATCATAGAAAACACTCCTTTTAACTGTCCTCACTGTTGCAGCAGTAAAACTTGTCTACTTCTGCAGGAGGTTTTCTCTGCATCCAGCCCAGGATCCTGTTTGCCTTTTCCACGGCTGTATCATGCTGGCAGCTCGTAATCATACAACGAGCTGTCATGATTGCAGCCTACCTGTTCCTTTCTAGCTGATAACTCCCAGGTTAGAGCTACAGTTTCAACTGTTCCTTGTATTACTTCCATACTCTGGAAGTACATTTAGTTTCTGTTACTCAAGTCAGCTAGTTCTTTCTACACAAAATTCCTATCTTCTTCTGCACTGATGCATCTCACCTGTATCAATATTTTTCATTAATATGTTCTTAACTACAGGAAAACCTCCTTGCAAAGGAGATGCCTTTTGAAACTTTACTTTCTGAATAGTGTTTTTGTCTCTAATTCAACTTTAACTGAGAATTTTACTGTGTAAGTCTCTGAGAGTGTTTTCTGTCAAGCTTCAACATTGGAGGCCTTTTGAAAAGATTGATTCTACTGTAATATAGGGTGATCCTCTGCAATACTTTAAATGAATCCTTTTATTCCAACTGTCCAGGAAGTCCTGGTTTGTGATTAGACCTCATATAGGCACTAAGTAATAAATGATGATGATATGTATTACGTCTTAGCCTGTGTTCCTTTTTAGTCTTGTCACATACTCATAAACATTTTTTCATAAAATAATGAATGTTTACAGGACATCCATGACACTTTGAAACTTATCAGTAGATAAATGAGGACATTTGTATAATGGATATGTCCATTCTATCTAATATATTAAATATAATAAGTAACGGGAGCTAAATTTTGAAAGTGATTAGTTTTTAAATTAGTTTCAGTAGCAGTGAAACTTGAGAATCTTGAAAATTTAATTTGGGACTCTTAAGAAGTTAATTTGGAAGAAAGGAATATAAAAATTACGTGTCTGGTAATGGAAGCTGAATTGTAGGAATTACCTGCTGAGTTGAGAGACATCTATGAGTTAAGCTGATGCATGGGCACGTGGTGGCCAGTATTTGACAGGGATTTAAACCAGACAAATTTTAAAACTGTATTTCTTTCATGAAACATAAATGACATTTCCCGCAGATCAGAGTGTTTATCTTTCAAATGTTATCTTCTTAGAGCCATGCTTTATTACCACTTTTATGCTGTAGAAAGCCATAGAAGAGTACATTATCTTTTTAATGAAGGCTTTTCCCCAGTCTCTGTGCTTTTCCCAGGTCACTTACTGAATGCATTGGCTCACTTCTGCTAAAACTCTGAATAGGACAGAATGATTTGTAAGTGCATATTTGCTCGGGGAGACTTGTTGTCCAGCAGAAGTGACAAAAAAGCCTCAATTACCACTTTGCTAGTTTATGAAAGCTCATCTTAAACTCTACGCTGTTTGCATCAAATCTTTAAGTCCTGATTTTGCATACTATCGATAGCAACCCTGAGGAAAAAATATATACATTTGTGTATGTTTCTGTGTGTAAATGTGTTTGGGTAGTACGTGCCATATTTAAAATAGTAGAAGGCAGTAGGAAAGTGTTTCTTTGGAGTTTCCTGGCATCAAATCTCTTGTATGTCTTTGCATTCATGAACCTACGTTCGGAAGTCAACCTGACAAGCCACAACTATGGCAGTGGAAGCTAGCTGGGAGGTCCTTTGTTATGAGGTGATGATAATGGATTTTCTAACAGAGTATTTATCATCACTGCTAAAAGTACAGGGTCTGAGACACTGTATCTGTAAATTTCTCTGTAGGAAGTCTGTGTTTGCCTACTGCTCTAATCAAGTATGCTACCACTCAACTTTGGCATTAGGAGCAATAGTAGAAAACTAATTACTAAGAAATCACTGTTGTCATGAACAAGGAAAACAGGCTTATCTACAAATATATTAAAAAGTAGATTCTGCCCTGCAAACTTGAATAAAATAGATCAAGGTAAAGCAGGTCTTCTCTTAATGCTTTCTGGTATTCACGTGGGGATCCTGAAATGGACTGGCCTGTTTGCCCAAGGCAGTAAAGAAGAGAGTTAGAATAGAATGATAGGATCATAGATTCTATTCTATTCTATTCTAGATGTTGCCATTTGTGTAGCAGTGTGGTGCTCTGCAGCTTACGTACCATGGCATTTGCAGATTCTTGATCTCTTTAATGGGTGTTTTTAATCATGCTGGTTGTCAGTTGCTACCACCACTTTTCCCTTCATGCTTGGATCCATGAAGTATGTTGATGTTGGCAGTTCATTCTTTGCTGCAGCAACTTTCAGGGGACCTCAGCCTCCTGAAACATTGCTATCTGAAACAAACAAACAAACAAACAAAACACCTATCTATCTATATGTGTGTAGTTCCAAATGTGTCACATCCAGAAAGAGCCTCAGGGGGAACGGGGCACACTTCCCCCAATTCCCATAGGTCCTGGCTGCCCTGCTGCACCAGGGGATGGGTCCTTCTTTCTGCTTAAAGGCAATCTTAGAGAGGAGTGCAGAGGAAACCATAGAATCAGTCATCAGTTCATCACTTTGTTATAGCCACTCCATGAGCAGCTATGCTGGTACTTTTTTTTTTTTTTTTTCCCTTAGGCTCAAGTAAACATTCTTCCATAAGAAGTCTTCAGTATCCCTGTTGGATTAGACTTAATTTTTGTCACCTCCCCGACAAAATGAGGGGGCTGAGGGACCATACTAAAAAGTGATGAGTCGATACTGCCCTTGAATACTGGCACCATTCCATAAATTTGCAGAAAGAAAAACAGACTTTTGAGTGGAGTGATATCAATTGCGAAGCTCAGGATTTTGCTCTCTTTTTCTCCTGTATTTGTCTACTGATTGCAGTTTCTAGATAGCACTTTGAAATACTGGAAATTACTTCTCACATAGAAAGTAAATAGGGAAAAATGTTTCATGGCGTTCTCTTGACATCAGATGTATTAATTGTATTTTAGCTATTTTAGAAATTACTGTAATTTCAGCCCTTGTTCTCATGTGTCCTTGGCAGACAGCAGCTTCTTTTTTAGTAGGTCTGCTCTATGAATACAGGCATATTCACCAGAACATTTGCATTTGCTCTCAAAGGTGACTTGAGTGATAATGATTTACTAATGTGTACTCGAGCTCAAACACTGCTGAACTGACTAGTTATATAACCGGTTGCCAGGGACTAAAATCAATGTTAGGAGCAATATGCCCACCACACACTGCCAATAATGCCTGTTGCAGTTTGCTCATGGGTGAGTGAACAGGTTCTTTTTAATGACTTAACATAAAATATCCTGAGCTGGAAGGGGCCCACAAGGATCAAGTCCAACTGTTGGCTCCACACAGGACCTCCCAAACCCTGTGTCTGAGAGCGGTGTCCAAACGCTCCTTGAGCTCTGGCAGCTCGGGGCTGTGCTCACTGCCCTGGGGAGCCTGTGCCATGCCCACCACCCTCTGGGACAGAACCTTTTCCTAACCCCCAGCCTGACCCTCCCCTGACAGTTCCATGCCGTGCCCTTGGGTCCTGTCGCTTTCCCCAGAGAGCAGAGCTCAGCGCCTGCCCCTCCGCTGCCCTGGGAGGGAGCTGTAGGCCGCCATGAGGCCTCCCCTCAGCCTCCTCTGCTCTGGGCTGAGCAAACCCAGGGACTTCTTTCAACGTGTATTATTTCTTATATTCTTGCGATCATTTGCCCATGTGGCTTATGGTGCTGTGACTTGATGTCTTGCCCTTGGTCTTGCGTTCTCGGCTGAATACAGCTACTGTCTTGTGCGAAGAATGGCTGTAAGTAAGAAGTGTGTGATAGAAAGAATAAGGGGTTTGATCATCTTATGCACTTTTCCAATTACCTGAATTACCTTTATGTGAATGAATATTAGCTATTAAGTATATTTAGGGAGTTTGTGGCAGTTTCAGTAATAGTCCGTAATCTTGGAAACTTTAAGTGGTTTATTGCTGCGCCTTACATGGATTGATCCACATCTGTGTATACTGTCAGTAATTTTTTCTTAGATATAGTTTTATAAATGCTTACACATGCCTTTTGGATGCTAATAAATGTACAGGCAAACTTTTTCAGTCCTACCTGAACTTTACATTTAAATATCAGGCACAAAAATTCCCTTACTTTGTTTAAATGCTGTATTAATTGGAAAAGCTGCTACTTCCTAATGTGTCAATTGACTCGCAAGCTTAAATGTTGTTTTCTAAACTGTGTAATCTTACCATATGCTATCTCTTTTTTCCCAAATACCAGAAGAATAAATTTAAATTGAATTAAATTATTTTTCCTTACAGGTGAGTAGTGTTTTAGGCACATTGCTCAGTGAAACAGCCTTTGCCTGCTTTGGAATACGTGGTGATTAAGTAATTACAGACAAAATTTCAGTATTCTGTTGTTTTTTTTTCTCCTTCACATCTCCTTTTTTTTTTTTTTTTTTTTTTTTTCCTATTTTTCCTTTTCAAAAGAGCTGAAGACAACTGATCAGAGCATATTGAGTCCCATAGGAGTGTGCTTGGTTCACTTCAGTGGTAGGAATTGAACTAGGATTGATCAACTGGTTGCAGATTCTTGCCTGAGCACATGCTGCTTCTGACAGATGTGTCCAATCTGCTGGAATTTCTTCCTCATTGTGTCACCAGGCGTCTCCTCATCTCACCAGTTTCCTCTTCAACCAGCAGTGTTTCTGGCCCCTTCAGCCAACTGAACAACTCTTTCATGTGTTTAAATTAAAGGTTGATGTTCTTCATGTGTCTTCTCTTGGGGGGATTCATATCTAGGTGTTGGAGAATATATGTTATGGAGCGGTTATTTTCTGATAGCCCAAGAAAATTCCTCCTCCACACTGCATATACCTATGGCTTTTAGTCTCTCTGTGCTATTTTTCCTTTCCTTTCCTTGAAGATGCCCATTTTCAATGTATGTCAGCTTTCTAAATAGTGGAACTTGTGCAAACTATTGCTTCCTGTTGTAGCTCAGTTCTCTCCTGATGGCTGCAGTCTCTACTATGCATGTGCATACGGAGGTCAGAGCCACTGGTTTCTCTAAACAGAGCATCCTGACACCTTGGCGTTTCCACATTCTGTCTCCAGTTGTACTTTTGTTCCAGATTCTTAGATCACTGTTGACCTTTCCTCTTTGTCTTCCCCCATGGAAAATATTTACATATTTTTGTGCATGATGTGACTTCAGAACAGTCTTCAGCCCACTGTGCCATTCTAATGTTTTTCTAAAGCTGACAAAGCACTTTCAGACTTTCCTCTTGACCTTTGTGCATTACTCCAGAAATAAGGCTTAACAGAGTTCACTGCATCACTGCATCTTCCTTGTGTCTTTGTAGAAGTTAGTCTATGCCTCGCTGTCCTTTGACTCTCTCAGGAGGAAGTGACTTTGTCCAGAGAGATGGCTGGAGAAATGGCTGAAGAAATTGCTCTGCGGCTTGTGCAGTTCTGTAGATACCCTTTTTTTTTTTTTTGGTCATAACGAAGGTTGACTATATAAACTCACCATAAGATAATGGTTTCAGCTCTGGTTGTCTCTGCTGGTGTGTTAGTATGTTATCTTTCCCTAACTACTGTTTAGCTTCTCTGGCAGCTTCTAACTAGATGTCATTCAACTAATCTAAGGCTATTTATTTTTGCACATCACTGATAGTTTCCCTTCAGCCCACTGTTTGTGTAAATATCCTGTCAGTACTCAAGCTGTTTCATCCTGCCCTTCTCCAGGACACAAAACCGTCCTTGCCCACAATGTTGCAGCCTTTAGGCTGATACTTCCAGCTGATCATGCTTTCTGTTCCAGATGCTTCATTCCTCTTGGGTTCCTCCATGCCTGAGCACTGCTCATTGAACCAGCTTTCCATGTTTGTCTTCTCCAGCCTCTTGTGTTTCCAGGTAGCGAGAGTTCTCTAATATCCAGGACTTCTTTAACGGTCGTTCTATTCTCCTTCACATCTGAGGTGATTTACTGAACAGGCAGAGTTAGGTTTATAACAAT
Organism: Alectura lathami; assembly: GCA_013399715.1. Lineage (NCBI taxonomy): Eukaryota > Metazoa > Chordata > Aves > Galliformes > Megapodiidae > Alectura > Alectura lathami. The sequence goes on along the minus strand of VXAV01007196.1, from coordinate 466,864 downwards.
ATGCAGTTGAAAGCTCCACGCCTGTGAAGTCAAGGCAGACTTTTTAGTCCTTATTCAGTCTTTTCATTGCCTTCAGGTTATACCTGGCTGGCCTCTGCATCTCACAGGTTGACTCAAATGGTTCTTGGCAGCCACTGAAGACAAGACAGGATTGTGATCAGACAAGCGACCTCATCAGGAGAACATCCATCTGTTGTGGGTTAATTAAAGATTGTCACACAACAGTGCCTAGCCCTAGACTCCCAGAGGCTGGGTAGAGGAGTGAGAAAGGAGGAGGCACTCAACCAAGATAAGGAGAAAACTATTTTACTTAAAATGGTAAAGGAATGTGAGATAATATGATATGAAAGGAATTAAGAGCAATAAATCTGTCAAAATTGAAAATATGTGTATAGGGAAAAGGGAGTCTTCTGACTGTGTAGTCCACAATGGTGACTGGAGGCAAACAGAACAGGGCCCCAAAACTGAGCTGGCTTGTTGTCTCCCTCCTGGAAACCACACGGGAAGGACAAGAGCATCTCAGGAGCTGTAGTCCTTGTGTCTTCCTCCTGTAAACCGCATGGGAGGGACAGGAGCATTTCAGGAGCTGTAGTCCCCCCTCAGCAGCTCTCCCAGCTCTGTCAGTTTATTACATGATGTCATGATATGGAATACTTATGGAAAAACCATGACTGTATCACTAAGATTCTGCATTCACCCAATATCTTATTTAGAAATAGCATCTTAAATTATTATTATTTTTTGTGCCCTCACCCCTTTTATTTTTAATTTGGCTTATGTCTGAACCTCTTACTTTGTTAAATGAAACTCAGGACCAGAATTGCATTGCCTAGTTAGAATAGAATACTGATAGTCAGAGAATGTTTGATGCTGTCTTAACGAACAAAAGTAAATGATGTTAAGAATAGAAGACCTTTGTAAAGGGACTGCTCTATGGAATAGAAATAGTATTCTGCGCACAGAACTCCAAAGATGGTGCTTGCTCCATGTAGTTGTAGGTACCTGTACCTGAATTTGAATTTGCTTTGGGGACACTCCCACTGCCTTAACAGGACATGAAGAGAAGATGGATTACTTTTCAGTAAGTCCCTAGCTGAGCACCCAGCTACCAGTGAGGCCCAGCTATGCTGCTGGCTGAGATATTCACTCTGTTATGGCTCAAACTTAATTTTTTTTTTTTATCCCAATGAACAACTAAAACAGAATTTAAAAACAGAAATAAACTGCTATCTTTACTTGCATTTAAAGACTATATTTATCTGTTTTTTATGTCAATGGGAACTTTCCCAGGAACTTGTAAAGTGGATTAACTGAAGTTCAAAAATACAATTTTTTTTTCTATAATTTTTTCTCCAGTAGAATAAACCAAGGGCTCAGCTGAAGCAAAGTTAGATCAATGCTGAATGCTCTATAAATTCTGAAACTTGATGTTTAATGTTTGAACATCCAATATTGAAGGGCTCTTTCTCTTCTCCCCAAACATTTGGATTTGTATAATGCAATGTTGAGAGAAATATATTTCAATGCAATCATGTGCCTCTCGTGTCAGGCTCAAGAAGAGAACGTTGTGGGTATCGAATCCTGCGCCGCCATCGTAACTCAGAAGATCAAGTGCATTGTATTGCCAAAACTAAGAAGTACAATGAGGCAGCAACCCGCGTAAAAGAGATCCTTCTCAGCACGGTCAGTCCGGAGCAGTTTGTTTTAACGCTGCTTGAAGCTGAGCCTCCCAACGTGTTGGTGAGTCGTCCCAGCAAACCATTCACAGAGGCCTCCATGATGATGTCCCTGACAAAACTGGCAGACAAAGAGCTGGTTCACATGATTGGCTGGGCCAAAAAAATTCCCGGTAAGAATTTCAAGTTTTTATTTAGTTTATTCAGTGCCTTAGTGGCATAGAACTGTAAATACATGTGAAAGTCTTACACTTTATATCCTATAGGACTAATGGACAAATTATTGCTCTCAGTGCTTTGCTTAGAAGTATTTTGGATCAGGCAACAGCCTTGCCTACGATTTGATATCTGCTGTTAGCCAAATGCTCAGTTTGGTAAAAAGCGTAGTTGGTGTTGCATGTAATTTCTACCTCATCAACTATAAATGCCTGATTAATCTTATTAAGAGGGTTCATTAAAAGGTGTATTAACTAGACTGCTATTTAAAAAAAATTAAGAGCAAATTGTTTGCTTGAATCCTAGTAAAATCTTTCTATTGATGCTGATGAAAACTGCTTTGTATCCAAGCACTGAGTCTCTGCAATTGCTTCAGGTGCCATAGTTGGTACACAAGAGAATCACGTTTCCAAGTGGTGCATTGTATTGATCTCGGAATTACTGCGTGCTCTCCTTCGAAACAAAAATCAATAGGGATGCTTTAGGCTGTTGGTAACGCAAAGACCATGCACTGAAGTGCAACTACATGTGTTACTGCCTTGAATGCAACCGCTCTCCAGTCCAGCCTATCGTGGCAATGTTCCATTTCACTCCTTACGAAGTAGAAGTAAGTGGTGAACATTTAAAACAGCCAGAATAAAGTCTGAAAGGGAGAGTGAAAGCAGCCAGCACATAGAGAAGATAGGTGGCAAAGCAGTGTGGAAAAACTTGCTGGCTGATATAGACTAAGCTCTAGACCCACAGCCCTTTGGTGAAAGCTAAAGTGGCCAACTAAACAGTAGGGAGCTAAAAGAAGTATTGAATAATTGACAGGGACACAGCACCGTGGAGCTTAATCTTTAACTTCAGATACAGAGCTCTGCTAGCAGTGATCCCTACAGCTGCACGTACTTTGTACGGCTAGTATGTTCTGCGGTCCGTGTAGTGGTCCTAAGCCCACTCTGTCTGGACTGAGGAGTCAGCACATCGTGGCTCCTCCCTTGGATCTGATGCTGAAGGCGTGCAATGTGTGCTGCTGTGTGCCCACGTCTTGTCACACTTGCACACTATGAACGCTGCTTGCTGCTGCTCTAACACACACCCAGGAAGACATCCCAGTAAGCCTTACATCTAGAAATAAACCGTGTGTACACAGTAGAGGAGTCAGGCTTGGTGAGGAGCATTTCGTGCACTCCTTGAACTAAGACTTTAGGATCAGGGGAGCATCTGCTGTTTCAGATCTAGGTGCAGTGGCTGAAGATGCTACCAGCTCCAACCGCTGCGCTGCATCTCCTCATGCAGAGTCTCCATGGCTCAGCTGTTGTGTTGGATGGTTCAGGTGTGACAGTTTTCAGGTGTTCAAATTCCAGGTTAGGCACTGGGCGGGAGATGCCAGCACAGTGTGAGCATCCTGAACTGTGCTAGCTATTGGTAAAGTGATTGTGCTGTTAACATGGAATGTTTCAAACTGAGTGCCAGAATCCTTAATCCTTGTTTTCCCTGAGTTAAGAAACTCTGCAAATAAACATAAAGTAACTGTAAGTGTATAAACGGTGTCTCATTGCTCTGTTTTCCTTTCTGGTCAAAAAATCTTGACTAAAAGGAACCATTTCAGAGGACTCCATATAGTTCTGGTAGGAAGTAAAATGTGGGGAGAAAAAACAAGGAAAACGGTCTTAGAAAATGACAATTTTAAGCAATATTTGAATAGGGAAAATGTAACTTCTCTATTTACAGATTGCTGTTCATTTCTTTTACTTTGGACTATGTCAGTTTTTAAAACAAAAGCAAAACAGCAAAACCTCAGCCAAAATTATAATAATTATTTTTTTATTTAAAAAAAAAAAAAATCAGTTTCCAAACCAACTCCAATTTTGACATTGATCACATTTAGCTTGTTTTCCATGTATATCAGAAATAAAATCTTTTTCTTGGTAATAAGATAATTGTATGAAGAAAACCAGTTGAAGCAATCAAAACCCTTCAAAACAGTTCCTGGGAATGTTTACACTTTCTAGGGTATGTTTGTTTTTTCTGATCACTCACCTTACACAGAACAGAAATAAACACTGTTTTAGTGTAATGCCAAAAATAGATGTGAAATTTAATACATTCCCAATTATAAATAGTATTACAATATAACATAGCTTTTAGAGCATCTACTTGAATGTGGGTTCATTTATTTTTTCCTTTAAAGTAAACAAGATGACTAAAGTTTAGGTCATAGAATTTCAGTTTTCAAAATTCTTACCTGAAAATAATCATCTAGATCTATGCCCCATTTCCTGGAGTCCTAGAAAAAAAATTAGCGTTCTTGACTAATGGCCCAATGAGCAGTAATTTTACTTTCAGTAAAGCTGGATATTTGGCATTGTAGCTGGGTAAGAAACTCGTTTTTAATTTAAATTATTATTGGCTATTATTTTGAAGGTCACCAAAATTAAAAGAAGTTTTTTTTATTTTTTTCTTCATATCCTACTGTTGTATGTATAATATGCTGACCAAAGTTTTGTCTAAATAGGAAAGATACATGTTTATGTATTTTTTCCTTACTTAATGTTTAATGACCTTCTTTTATTATGAGTCTTACTATGTGTCTGTACATTCAGCTTATTGGACTGACTTTTTGTTGTTGCTCTGAAAAAGAGACGACAACGCCTGGTTAATTTTTTTTTTCCTCATGAATTCCGAGTGTTTTAATGCAGTGTTATCAGTGAGCAGAACACAACTTCTGTAATTGCTTTCTACTTCGTTGACCTAGTTTAAGAGTTGAACAGAGCTCAGAGCTGGAACTGCATGGCTAATCAATAGGATGTTGTCATAATTGTTTGGATTCATTATGCAACCTGGTTAGTTGCTGGCCAAAGCAGTGTGTCTTTTGATAATTACTACACATCCAGAACAAGGTGTTTTTTCTTTTTCTTTTCTTTTATTTTTTATTTTTTTTTTTCTTGTGCTGTTATGGCAGTCTATGTTAGTGATTTATATTAAAAGATTAGATACAGAGCATGCAATTTAAAGGACATGTTCTGCAGCCACAGAAGAATGAGCAATTTAATGTACTCTGCAGCAAATGAAAAGGGACTTCAGACACTGCAGTAGAAGCTGTAGTGATAATGTGCTATCTTCAGCCTTTAAAATATGATTGCTATGGAAAGGAAAGGAATAGTCCTAATAGCAGCGCTCAATGTTCATAAATCATACTGTTGGTGCTGATAATGTGCATTTAGCAGGTGTCATCTGGGATAAATCTGAATCTCTAATTACCTGTGGATTGAAAACTGGGACTTGGGCTGGCAGCTCAGCACAGATTTGTTTTTAAACACAATAACTGGTTGTTTATGCTAGAGAATCCAGCACACGCCCGTGTAACAATTTATTTAAATAAATGTCTTTGGGCTGTTGTTTCCCAGGAAACCGTCACTGTCAGTTTATCCTATTCACACTTCCATGAGTATTTTTCTAAAAGCACTTTTTAAATTATGAGAGTTTGGGTCTGGCAGATAATCTGCTGCTGGCTGTGAATTCTGTAGTAAATCCTGTGACAGTGAAATCTGTGAGGGAAAGGACAGCTCACAGGCTCCTGTTTACTCCTCTCATAAAATAAGGATAAGGCTGTTGATTTGAAAGGCAGCAAGCACTTTTAGCAATGAAAAGAGAGAGTACGCACTACCCAGTTTGTCAGCCTGGGGATGTCACCAACTGTCTCCCCGGGTAGTAGCTTAATAAGTTGAAAATGTACGGAACGTTCGTATAAATTGCGAAGAGCAGATTCCTTGACAGCGCAAATGTGTGGTGTGTATTCAAGACTTCAGACACCTGTCTGCAAAGAGCTGCAAGAAACCTGTCTCCCATGGCCAGGCTGTGTAATGACTTTTCACTGTTCAGAAACACAGATGCCAGCTCATCTAGTACTGAGGCACCTTTGCTTAGGAGACTTCTCTGAAGCTTCTCTGCTTTGAAAACTTTGGCCTGGTCTTGGTTTTGAACAGAGGTGCCGTTTGGCTGTGGAACTGGTATTCATCATAGCTGTGTTTTCTTCTGCTTGCCTTTTGGTAATTGACACTTTTCTGTGTTCTGTGTGCAGCTGTTGTTGTTTTTTTCCTTACACATGTGTATTTTATTTCTCTGTATTCAGCTTAGAATCCCAGAATGGCTCGGGATGGAAGGGAGGGACCTTAAAGATCATCTAGCTCCAATACCGTGGGCAGTGACACCTTCCTCTGTACCAGGTTGCTCAGAGCCCCATCCAGCCTGGCCTTGAACACTACTGGGGAGGGGGCAGAGCAACACCCTTCTCTCTCCTCTGGCTGTGTTACAGTGTTAACTAAATGCTGGAACAGGCTTATGCACAACTACATGAATTCTGTTCTTGCTTCTGGGATGCTGTGTGTGGAGGCAATGGAGCAACTACTGCCTTCGGCAACTACCCTTGTCTTCCCCCCCCCACACACACACCCCTTTTGGTGCAATTTTGGGGAAGGGATGGCATGAAAGCAATGGGTCAACACTTACCTATTTGTAATAGGCACCAAGATGTGTCCTCTAACGGCATCTAGCCTCAAACCATGTCTGTTTTATGAGTTAAAACAAACAAAACACCAGCAACAACAGCAGCAACAAAAAAACGACCAAGAAACAACCCTGCAAACAGCAACCAGTTATGCTGTGGGAAAAGAAAGGTCTGTTTTCTCTGGAGTCCTCCGCAGCACCATGCAGTAATCTCTAACAGATGTGAGGTGAGGTTCCTTAGTGGTTCCTTGGTGCTTTCCAGAAGGCTGTGGGTCTGTCATCCAAAGAGGAGCTCAGGCATAAACAAGGCAGCTGTTCTGCATTCACTTGCATTTCAACAGCTGTATGGGAGCAATTGCACTTCAGCACTGCTCTGGTTTATTTCACAGGTTTTGTGGAAGATTTGACAAAGATAATCACAAACATTTATGTTACCATTTGAGATAGCAACTCCCTTTTCTGGCTTTCTCCACAACCCATGTTTCTTTTTGTTTCTTATATATTCAAATAATCTTTATAAAAACAAAGACATAAACAAGTCAATTTATTTGATGCTGTTTTCATCATTTTAGGCTTTATTGATCTCAGTCTCTATGACCAAGTAAGGCTCTTGGAGAGCTGCTGGATGGAAGTTTTAATGATTGGTTTGATGTGGAGATCAATTGACCATCCTGGAAAACTGATTTTTGCACCGGACCTTGTACTAGACAGGTAAGAGAAATCAACTTCTCAATAGCCCTTCAGTTAGCATGTTTGGAGGGAGATGAGTGGTGAGAGGAAGAGGATGAAATATTGGAGATGCTGTTAAAGTTCCATTTAACAATATAATTGACTTGTATTTGTAACAATAATATCTTGAGGTTTCACATCCTGAGCACGAACAGTGCTGTTGAACTTGATAGTTCCTTAATTCCTCTAGCACATAAGTGTTGAGTTTCTCTACATTTTTCACTGTTTTTGTTGGGTTTGATCCTTTTGGTCCAGGGCTCTAATGCCAAAATTGTAGACACATCAATGCAATCTGCTATATCATCAAACTATTTCTTCCAGATGGTATATGTTCATAGAATCATAGAATTGTAAAATGGCTTGGGTTGGAAGGGACCCCAAAGATCATCTAGTTCCAACCCCCCTGCCGTGGACAGGGCTGCCAGCCACTAGCTCACTAGATCAAACTGCCCAGGAACCCATCCAGCCTGGCCTTGAACACAGCCAGGGATGGGCCTAACTGGAAGAGTTCTCCCCCAACCCTCAAAATAATAATAATAATAAAAAAGTAGCCATAGTTTCAGACCATATTTTTATTATTTTAAGTAGTTTTTATCCTCATTTTTTTCTTCTGTCCTTGGTGCAGACTTCATAGCTACAGTAATTGGCATAGCTAGTGCTAGCCAAAAGAGATTTAAAAAGTAGCTTGCCCTTTAATACTGAAAGGTTTATTTCAAGATAAAGCAGAGTGTTTGCCAGTTTAAAAATTATTTATCCATAACTATGTACCAGCAGGGAAGAATAAGAATTAGTAAGGATGTTTTTCTACAACACCTTAGAAGAATTTGTTCTGGGCTTCACATCGGTAGAAAATCAGAGAAATAATCTGCTCTCTTGGCTAGGTTTAAAATCTCTCCTAACCTTTTGAACCTGTGAAAATTCATATCTGCACCAATTTGAGCTTGAGCTAAATAATAATAATCAGCATAGATTCAGAAAGCAAATGGGTTAGTAAGAGAAATAAATTTTTATTACAGCAGATTTGAAGTAAATTGTGGTTTGCTCATATAAAATTCAATGCAAGGATGTTCTGGGTTATTCAATGCAATGATAAGAAATTGCTGAAAATATATGATGCATTTAGTTCCTCAGGAGCTGATATGACCTGAATAGAGTAGGCTTATTTGATAAGATCCTTCATCTCTACAAGACTTAACAGAGTGGGAGCTGGGCATCCTGTATTATTATTATTATTTAAGACGTGCTTGTGTGAATTTCAGGTACATTATCCACACAGTCTTTGTAGACAAATACTTCTGTGATGCTCGTGCCTTTGTCTTGCAACTGGCAGCTGCCCGTCTTCCTCCAAAGCTTAAAATTCTCCTTTGCTGTGAGGCACATGGGAAGCCTGGCAAAACTCAGGCAGCTTCCTTCCTACAGGCAGTGCTGGGCAGCGCTACCTGCCTGCGGCTGCCTCGCAGCCTGGGGCTCAGCACTCCCCTCCAGGGAGCCAGTAGAGGAGGAGAGCTCTTCAGTGCTCCTGCATTGCTGTCCTGAAGTCTGTCTCATATTAAAAACACTGCAGACAAAAAAAAAAAAAAAAAAAAAAAAAAAAAAAGAAAAAAAAAAACTTATATTACCGATAGTATAGGAATTTAGTATAAGAATTTGAGTACTGTGCCATAGAGCTTAACTGCTTTTTAATTCCAGTACATTAAAAAAGGAATCTGAAATGGTGACTTAAGTGGTTGAAAATTGCTATTGTTTTATTTTAAGCCCAACGGAATGGCTTGGGATATTTTTCTTTTCAGATCATGCTCAGTGTGTTCTGGAAGTGGTGCTGTTCTAATATCCAAAATAGAGAAAGCTGCATTCAGCAGATGCTTGCAACCATTAAACAAACAAACAAACAAACAAGAAAAACCAACAAAACAAAACCCAAAGCTGTTTAAATGTAAAAGCCTTCAAGGAAAAGGGTGTTTGGAGGATAGTAGAGGTTATCTTACTGTTCCAAGAAACTCATTTTAGGGGGCCTTTCTTATTAATTCCTTGGGTCTCTGTCAGGTACAGACAGGGATGTCACAGGCTGTGGTGTTAATTCCTTGTGAAACAAAATTGGAAACTGATTCAAGGTGGTGCTGTACTGTTATCTGTGCTACAAAGCTTAAAACCGATTATCCAAAATTATACTGACTTTGAGGTTAAAGCCTCTTACAGAAATGTGGTCATACTTACCTGTGGTCAGTCCTGCCCGCACTTCAAGCACTTTAAGAGAAAATTAGTTTCTTCGAGGTGCTGACCTTTTATGTGAGTGTAATTCTCTGTTTAGATTTCATGACGGAACCTTTTGAATTCTCCCGGAGATGAGATGGGTAGGCTTCTTGCAGCATTCTTCGTGCTATGACTTTTATCTGACTGAGTCAGAGTTCCTTAATTCTGCTTTTTTTTTTTTTTTTGTTAACTTTTTAAATGTTTCCATAGGGACGAGGGAAAATGCGTAGAGGGAATTTTGGAAATCTTTGATATGCTCCTGGCCATGACCTCGAGGTTCCGAGAGCTGAAACTGCAGCACAAGGAGTATCTGTGTGTCAAGGCAATGATCCTCCTCAATTCCAGTGAGTACACAATTGCCTCTGACACTCACTGAATTATACTTATTTCTACCTTGGCTCAGAAATTAGTCTCTAAAACTGGCAGAAATTTCAAATTAGTTAAAGCCATCATTGGGGGGAAAACAAACAAACAAACAAACAACCTAGGAAGGGACTTCTGCCTGTCAGATCATAAGAGTTTTTGCTCAAGAAACTGCTAAGCCATGTCATTTGCTGGATTTAGGGTCTGTATCCTGTTCCAAAGACCTGCATGGAAGACCCCAAACCTGAAAATCTTCTCACGAGGTGGGGTTCATGACCCAGGCAGTGGGTATGTCCTTTCAAACGTTGATCCCTGGTGATCAACGACAGATATTGCTCAGCTCTCTGTGGTTCCTAGACATGGATAATGCTGCTGCACAGCTCTGCAAGTCTGTCTTAATTCTAGTGAAACTGCTCAACTGAGTGATGATCAATTGTGCTGAAGTATTTCTGTTTAATGATAATTAATTGGTAGAAATGATTGAAAGTATTCAACTGTTCTGGAAGATGAATTTAAGGATAGAAGGTTTGCTTTGCAGCCTTTTACAGTCTGCAGTAAAGTCCTTTGACTCCCCAGAATATTTTGTAATTAAGGTTGTCAAAAAACAGGAAAAAAAAAACAACACGAAAACAAAATAACAGCTGTCTATAGAAAGATGATACTATTTACATCTACTGTTTTCATCAAGATGCTTCTGCATAACTCTCAGCAAGATTCAGAAAGGGAGCAGTCCAGCTGTTATCTGACTTGTCAGTTGAAATAATGGTATCTGTCTATAAACAACAAAGATATTTTATTTTATTTANTACACGTTTTTTTTTTTTTTTTTTTTTGTTTTTTTTCAAAGCTTCACCTCAGAAAAATCTCTCTTCTCCTCTCCATGCTCTCCTTCCTTAGCAGGGTTAATCTATTACTTCTAGTTTTCAAGGCGTTCTGGAGCTTTCTCCCTCCATAAGTGTCTTTGGGAGGATTTTATTTTTCCCTCTCCTCTACTCTATCAGTAATAGTAGTGAGTGTTTCCAGACTTTTCTAGTGGTGATTTCCCCTATTCCTCCCCCCCACTCCCCTTTTTCCTGCTTTCAGTGACTTTTAAGGTTTCTCACTGTAGGCAGATGCTGTATTGTGGTACCCTGGAGAGCTGCAGGGAGCCTGTGGCAGGCTGGGTTGATGAGCACTGTCTCTCTCCATGTTCTCCTCCCTCCCTAGGATATACTTGGAGACGAAAGGTTTCTTTCAGCATGATAAAAACTAAACCACATAGTTCAGTGTGATTCAAAGGAAAAAAATCCCTGGAGAACTGAGAGCACATCTGCCTCCCCACAGACTGAGAGCACAGGGCTCCTTCAGACTGAAGAGTCTGTGTTCAGTGCGTCTTGGGAGGATCTGGGAGAGTTACTCAGTATGCAAATGATGAATACATCAAATCTGGACAAAGGAGTATGAGTTGAAGCTTGGTATTGTGTGTGGAGCACCACTGGTGTCGTGTTGGGAGGGTGTGTGTGTGTCAGGAAATAGAGCTTTTCTTATCATGTGAAATATTGTATCAGAAGAAAACCTGTAGTCATAGCTTTTTTCTTCAGCTTGAGCAGTGTTTCTTTCTCTTCTCTGGCTAGGCATGTTTCCTTTGTCAGCAGAAGAACCCGAAAGCAACAGGAAACTGCATCACCTGCTTAATGTGGTCACAGAAGCTCTGGTGTGGGTTATTGCAAAGAGTGGAATCCCCTCGCAGCAGCAGACGACTCGTCTGGCCAATTTGTTGATGCTCCTCTCTCACGTCAGACACGCAAGGTAAATTTTACAGAATGTGTGTAATGTGCCAGCTGTTAGAGTTTGTTTCTTGGAGCAACGAAGTAAGGCTTGAACTCTGCAGTGCTCCTGAGAGACCCTGGCACAGCTCTTCATCTCTGTTGGTTGTAAGACTGTCCTTCCTAGCACGGCTAAATGGGCAGTGTAATCAAGTGCTGGCTGTCACTCGAAATGTCGTGTTAATATTAAAATGCTCTCTTAACTGTAGTGGATTAAATAATTCCTACATACCTGCCGAAATGTTTAACAATAATAACACAAATTCAGCCTTTCAATAAAATACAAATAAATAAATCATAATAATAACAGAAACACAGTACCCATTAACCAAAACTCTTCCATCCAAAAGAAAAGTCCCTTTAAAGCTGATCTGCAGTGTCGAGTTTGGAGGAGCTAGGCATGGCTTGAGTACTGTGTTTGTCCCAGGACAAATGTGTTGTGTATTCCAAGAGCCACTGCCACTTCTTTTATTCAGAAGCACAGCATTTTAGCCATGCACTGCAGCCATCCACTCTCCTTGCTTTCCCTGTGGGAAGCAGCTCTTCTGCTCCCTGTCAGCTTCTGGACCTCCTTGGATTGCTCATCTCTGCTTGCAGTACAGCAGTCTCAGGCACAGGGCCCTGCAAACAGATGCTTTAATTTTCAGGCTTTGTCATAGAATCATAGAATGGCTTGGGTTGGAAGGGACCTCAAAGATCACCTAGTTCCAACCCCCCTGCCATGGACAGGGCTGCCAGCCACTAGCTCACTAGATCAAACTGCCCAGGAACCCATCCAGCCGGGCCTTGAGCACAGCCAGGGATGGGGCAGCCACAGCTTCTCTGGGCAGCCTGTGCCAGCGCCTCACCACTCTCTCAGGGAAGAATTTCTTCCTGATGTCCAACCTAAACCTCCCCTCTTCCACTTTTAGCCCATTCCCCCTTGTCCTACCATTATCCACCCCTGTAAAAAGTCGGTCCCCCTCCTGCCTGTAAGCTCCTTTCAAGTATTGGAAGGCCGCAATGAGGTCTCCCCGGAGCCTTCTCCTTTCCAAGTTGAACAATCCCAACTCCCTCAACCTTTCCTCACAGGAGAGGTGCTCCAGCCCTCTGATCATTTTGGTGGCCCTCCTCTGGACCCGCTCCAACAACTCCACATCCCTTCTGTACTGGGGGCCCCAGGTCTGGACACAGCTCTCCAGGTGAGGTCTCACAAGGGCAGAGCAGAGGGGGACGATCACCTCCCTCTCCCTGCTGGCCACCCCTCTCTTGATGCAGCCCAGGATGCCATTGGCCTTCCTGGCTGCAAGAGCGTACTGCTGGCTCCTGTCCAGCTTTTTCATTTTGAGTCATTACCCAGAAAGCAGCTATTCACAAAGCTATCTTGGTTGTGAAGTGTGTGTCCAAGGAAGTCCTTGTGAGAGTCCTGGGATGAGGCTGGAACGTGCGAAGGAGAGATTTTAATGCCATTTTTATAGCTGGTGGCAAGTTTGACAGCTGTTCCTAAAGAGGGTATCAGCTCCACCTGGAGCTGAACTCAGTTCACAGCTCTGATGTGCTGCTGTGACCCGAGGAACTGCACTGCAGTGTGACCGCAACACAGGTGCTCGTCTGGCATGGCATGAATAAATGTTGCAGATCTTTGCAAAATTTTATCTTTTCGTATTAAAGCAAGAATCTTTATGCTACGCCTGCCTCAGCTGGAGCCTAGATACTACTTGTTGTGGCCTGTCTTCTTTGTAGTGCTTGGCACTGCTCAATTATGCTCAGTTCTGCAAACGACTGGTGCTCTCAGCTTGGATTGGACACTGATGCAGGGCTCAAGAGCTGGGTGTAGGGGGGGAATCCTTTTTGTTTTCCTCGTGGACACTACTATGTTTACAAGTCTTGAATTGCAGCAGAACCTCAAACTATTGGAAGCATTGCGCCCATCCCAGTCCAAACCAGCTGCTCAGATATGTGATGGCTGGCTGCTGCTGTTTCCACTGTGATTGATTTGGTGTTGAGCAAGTGCACTTCGTTTTCAGCCCCAGAACTGTGCGTGCATCTGAGCGCACATATATATGTACACTGCTGTATTTCAGGGATAGCCCTCACCTGTTAATCCAGACAGTGATACAGCCACAGAGCATTCAGTCTAGCAAGGTGTTACTGTACCTTCCTGTATGACAAAAGGAAAAAAGACTTTTAAAGCCTGTAGCCATCTGCAAGATCTAATGCTAGACATGCAGAGAGGAAGCAAACTCCTTGAAGTTAGACACTGTAATCTGGTCTTCCTACTCAGCCGGTCAGGAGAGGTGGGTGGTCACTGAAGCAACATGGTGTAAATTCCCCCTTTGCTTAAAGCTGCAGCATGCAGACCTCCCGTGTTTATGGAATCAAAGCAGCTTTCTTTCATTTCAATAGGGTTGATATCTGAATTATTTTCTTGAGTCGGTTTGTGTGAGGCAACGCAAATCTTGGTTTTCCAGATGGTAAAATGCTCAGCTGTGAAATGTTGGGATGTCAACCTACTGTTGACAGTTGTTACTGTTGATAGTGGTGAGTGATCCCAGGGACTGCAGCAGCTAAATCTCTGAACTCCTAACAGAAAAGGGACTCCTGAAGCCCTGAGTGTGTTTTCCTTCTTGGTTCTGTCAGACCTAAATCACTGATTTTTTATTTTTATTTTTCCCTGTGTTCTCATTCACAGTAACAAGGGCATGGAGCATCTGCTGAGCATGAAGTGTAAAAATGTTGTCCCAGTGTACGACTTGCTGCTGGAGATGCTGAACGCGCACACTTTCCGGGGGCAAAGGAAGTCCCCACTCACACACCCTGAGTTTGGCCCTTTAGAACAAACGGAGGCTGGAGACAGCCTGCGTAGCGGGGCAGTCCCGTAAGTCCATTGAGACCTGGAAATGTGAAGCTTGTGCAAAGTTACAGCAGAAAACTAAGCTGCTGTGATGGGACCGCTGGAGTGTGACCTCCTGCAAGTTCTCATCTCTTCTAGATTTACATCGGGATATCTTGGGAAACGCCTGCGAGACGCACACTTCTGACTGTCTTTCTGACAGTGTAATAGCTGCACTTTTATACTGCCTTCTGTGAGAGTCTTAAAAAGCACCTTATGAAATTAACCCTCAGAACAGTCCTGCAAGACAGGAAATTGCTGCCTCTGCTTTTTAAAGGCCACTGAGACAAAGAGATAACGTGACCGGTTTGAGACGACAGAAGCCTGTGTCAGGGCTAGGGGTCAGGGCCTCGCTCTCTGTCTGCCAGACCAATCCTTCTAAGCACTGACAAGACGATCTCCTCTTTTGGTGTGAGATGGTATGAAACGTACAGCAGCACCATTTGTGACAGGTCTGCTTACCTGTGCGTGCTGGTCACTGGGGAATGCTTTGCGGTTGATCTAGGCGAAGTGCTGAGATGTGCACAGCGTGAAGGAGTTTCCTCCGTTCTTAAATATGCAATGGCTGCAAGGGCCTTCATCTGAAGGCCATCCAGAATAGCTCCTAGGGTCAGTTCAGAGCCACTTCAGAAATGACAAACCAAGGTGATGTTTATATTTTGTGAACCTGTTCTTAACACTGACATTATTGCATGTGTACAACTCCTCAGTGCTTTAAACAATGACCAAACTGCCTACTTATTTCAGCCAATGCTAGCCTTTGGGATGTGTTTTGTCTGTGAGATTAACATGTTGTTTTACATATTTATTAATGATGTTAAATCTATTGTAGTATTTAGGTACAAAAGGTTGCTCTGTGAACATAACTGTTTGCATTTGTATATGACCTGCTAATCAGGGCTTACGAAATCATCTAGAAAGAAACTGCCTTCCCCCCCCTTCTGACTAGCGTGTGGAATTACGTCCTGCCCACCCAAAACCTCTGGCAACAAAGGGCAGGGGACAGGAAGCCAAGCTGGGGCCTGCTTTTGCCTGCTTCTCTCAGGTTTGCTGCTTGCTCGGTTTCCAAGCGCATGGCACCTTCAGCTGTGTTTCGTATTTTGTACAGGATCCTACGAAGAGTGGGAGGTTGATGGTTCTGGCACAAGTGTGATGACTTAATCTGAGTTTCACTTAGGATGCAGGTTGAAGCCTGCCTGTTGTGCTGATATCTGCGTGTGTTTAAGATCCACTGAGCAAAGAAAATGAGGTCGTCAGCTATTTCCTCTGTGAAGAGCAGGAGGGCATCATTTTGTTCTGGCAACTGCCAGTATTGCATTTTGATGTGAGCTAGAATTGCAATCACTATAAATGGGTATGTTTAAATATAATACATGCATGTTCTTGCCGTTTTAGGTATGGTGAAATTAAATTTGGGACTACCTCAAAAGTCCATTTTGAGCCTAAGTCTTTTGGATTAGGGACTTTGTGTCATGTGCCATTTGCATGCTTTGAATGTTATTCAGACCTTTAATCCTGGTGTTTTTTAAAGCCAAGGACAGTGTTTTTTACAGGAGGGGCGTAAAGCATTTTCAGTGAATTACACAAATCTATTGTCTTGTTTTTGATCTTGTACTATACCAGATGCTGCTGATGGTCTAAATTTTTACTAGCTGCCTTTTTATTGTTTTTAAGAAATGTAATATAGCAGTGCCCTTCTAAAAGAACCTAATATTTATTACAAAAAAAAAAAAAAAGAGGAAAAAATGTTAGTTCAGTCTTGAATTTATTGGTACCTTACTCATTTTGATGGAAGTTCTGCTGTGAAGTAAATTTACTTCATTGTTTCTTAGGCTAGATCATCTTCCAGCCTACATGCCTGTTGTATTGCTCTTTCTCTGATTTTCCCTCGCCTGTGTACTTGTTTAATACAGTTTTTCAAAGCAATGTTTAAGTGATTTATTTTTTGTTTTGCTTTAAAAATACTGAATTTATGTGCAATCTTGAAACAAATGTCTTAGAAACTGGGAAAGAGTGGGTATAATCATGAAATTAATTTCTAAATGAAAATTTGCTCTGGATTGATGTAGAAGGGCGGTGCTGCAGACTCGTGAGTCATACGAGCTGTTACTAACACAGTATGAAAAGGTAAAAGGTATAATTTTAAGATTTTTTTGTTTTGTTAAGCATCGTTTTATTAAAAGTTACTAATAGTGTTTTAAAATGAGCATAAGCCAATAGCTGTCAAATCTCTGCATTAATGAACTGTTTAATGTGGGAAAAGAGAAGGTGTGTGGCACCGAAGTAGCACAGCTGATGGACAAGTAGCCTCGTGGTAAAACGAATGAGCAAGGGCACATTTGTCTCTTGAGCCGGGTTAACCATGGGTCTGTGTCCCACAGCTTATCTCACGTACCACAACCAAGGTGAGGAGCACACCCATGTCCACGCCAGGCCTGAGCAGAGCTGTCACTGCGTTTCAGTTCCTTGGGGCTTCCCCATGAACCAGGTGCCGATGAGCTGCAGAGGCCTGTGAGGAGAGAGCAGGGCCGCTCTGCACTGCCCCTTCCCTGCTTCACACCAGCGTCTGCACTGAGCAGGACCTGGCCAGAGGTGGCTGTTCCTACTTGTGGAGATTGTGCCGTGGTTCTGGGAGCTGAGGTGAGCATGTCGCGTATGATTCATTGCTCCTTTTCCAGACGTCTGTGTTCTTGCAAATTACCCTTTCGGTGCTGTCAGAGGGGAAAATGTGGGGAAAATGTGTTGGAAAACCCTCCCATGAGACAGTGCCTGACAGACTGGGTGCTCTTATGAACCGTGTGGGAAACTAGGTCAGGTAGCACATATTTTCTTAATAAATATGCTTAGTGCCATAGTATTTTCAGTTAATTCCTTACTGATTGAATGCTAGATCTGTACAGGGAACACTGTGATGAAAGGAGAGCATCGTTTTAAGTGCTGGAACTTTGTTTTCCCTTTTGATGGCATGTTGAGCACAGAAGGCATTTGCTTTGTTTGCATCGTTAGAGTGGTTTAACACAGAGATCCTAAAAACACTGCGAGCCCCCAGAAAGTTGCCTCTTGATCCTTTTGAAACTCTCACCACTGGTCAGCCTCCTCTGAGGTAAGAATTTTTGTTTTGTTTGGACATTACTGGAAAACGTATTTTAGACTTGATTGCAGAAGATTCAAAATACATGTGTATGAATTGGCACAAAAGTTTCACGTAGCAGCTCAGCCTGAACTCACAAATATTTCTGACGGCCATGGATGTGACTGGGTTGTTCAGAGGCACAACACTGCTGGATATTCCTGATGGAATTGGCTCCTAACTATACAGAAAGCAAGCCGAGCTTTTTCCATTGAGCTGGACTCAAATGGTTTTTAAAAGCTGGACCAGAGCATGTTTTTGTGCATCCAAGGTTGATTTTCTGTCTGAATGATAGAAAATAGCTGTGCGCTGATGAAATGGTGTTTTTTCCTAGGCTGTACTTTAACTCTCATATATTGAAAAAGTGGTTCTTGTTACGGGATCTGTTTTGATCTCAGCACTGAGAGATGATGGCAGAGAAAGAGGGTGCTCTCTCCCTTCCCCATTCTTCCCCACCAAGGTGAATAAATGCCCATGGCAAACAAGTTGCTCTTACCTGGAGAGCTGGTGTTTAAAGCAAGGTGAGGATTTGCATGGCTTCATTGGAGGTGCCTTAAATTGTCACAGGAATGACTGGTTTGTAAGGTTGAGTATTGACCTTCTGGCCTGTTCCTTGCATGGCAGAATAGCTTCTAACAGCTGTCCTTGGCTGGTGTAAGGCGGGACAGCCAGGGGCAGAGTCACTACCACAGCAGCTGCCTTCTGCTTCAGCCGGGTTGAAGGCTGCAATGTGCATGGTCCCCTGATCCTTCCCTACAGTCAGAGCTGGAAGTCATGAATGTGCCTTTCTGTTGTCACCATTCTTCTAAGAAGAAATCATTTGACATTATTATTTATGTCCTGCAAGATAATGGTTCAGCAAAGAAGTTAAGGATGTGGTCATATACTGTGCTGACCCAGTGCCTAAGCTAAGTAGAGCTTTGTAAAGGGAATACGAAAAGCAAGTGGACTGCTGAAACTTAGAAGTATTACGTACATTTATTTTTCAGTGTCTTGCTACTGAACTGAGGTTTGGTGAGTTAAAGGGCATGGTATGTTCCACTCCCAAGACTTCATTTTACTTATGGTCTTGATGTTTTTAAACTCTTTTTCCATCTTTATGCATAGGAGCTACCTACACTCCTAATGCACGGTTCAGTGTCAGTAATTTCTGTTTAAGGGCATTAAGAAAAGCAGACTGCAATGCTATAAAATGCCAACTTCCGCTGATACTGCCTAAACAAAACCTTTACACATCACAATGTCATGGAGTAAAGAGTTTGCATAGCCATTAACAGCTGTTATGCACATTTCTTAGGGCTATTATCTGCAGAATTTTCTGAGTCCTACTTCATATGTGGTGTTAGTTTCAGCGGTTCATCTTCACTGCAAGTTTGTAACGGAATGGTTTTAGGACTGAAGTTGGTGCCTTTTGAAGTAGTTTATGTATGTAATATTGATGAGAAGAAAACAAACCACCTACCTTTCTCTCAGCTATTCTTTAGTTCTGTGAACTTATTTTTCCAGTGATGTGCACTTCGTTCAGTTGTAGACTGTTGTGACTGAATAAACAGGTTTCACAAAACCTAAATAGATGGGTTTTGCTCATTTCTTTCCTGTAGCTGATCTCAATCTGGTTTCATGAGCCTATGATGCGTGCAGTCATGGTGTCTGCGGGTGTCTCATCCTTACCATTATAGCCACTTAGCAAGCTGTAGACTGATTTGTCAGGTCTTAGAGCTCTTAGGAAGTTTCACAGCTCCAGGTGACTACAGATGATGCAGGTTTTAGGGATGGGCAAATTTAACTGCAGGTGTGCCAACTCATAACAAACAGTTCTCCACTTCCCACTTTCAGTTGACTATTTTGGAAGGAGAGGAGATAAAACGGGAATCACATTGATGTCTCATCTCCTTCACAAAGTTCAACTCACAACTAGTTGCAGACCAGTTTCACTCCTGCGTACAACACCTTGCACAACTGTGCAGCACATGCAGGCTTGCTCTCACTATTGCTCCTGCCCTCTGTTTTTTTTTTTTTTTTTTTTTCCCCCCTTCACTGAATGCTAACAACCCAATCCTGAGTGCCTGAGTGAGAGGATGACACTAGGAAATTGGTGGATATATATAATGGCTTGTTTGAAGCAGACATCAGTGTCAGCCTACAGTATGGCTGTTATAATCAACTGGAGTAAAACTATTTAAAAGAGAGTTGAGAGAAAAAAAAGCGTTTAAGTTATTTTCCCAGAATTTTTTGGGGGCTACATTTTGAGATAATTTCATGAAAGCTCCTTGTATTACATATTACATCAGCTCAACAATTTGATGTAACTGTACATAATGAAAGGAAATTGCAGTCTATGAAATTTTCCTGCGACCTTTTAACATAGCTCAATTTTTTCCCCCTGCATAGGTTGCTTAATGGTAGCAGAACTGAATATCATGTCAGCAACTGACTATTAGTTCTCGGCAGAAAGGTTTGCATGGGCATTTGTGACAACCTGGCAATGAAATAATGGCTAGAGTTGGCTGACTTCTACAGAGACAGAAACTTAAATGAGCTCCATCTGAAAGTAATTGCTTTCAAAATACAAAATGATGATAGCAGAAGGAGTGGAAGAGGGAAGGTGGGGGGAAGATCCATTCTTTACCTCTTGATACAACAGTACTGGGAGAGCCATAGCTGTGCAACTCTGGTAGCTGTCACACAAACCACAGATAAAAGCCACCCAGCATGGCCTGCAGGCTGACAGGCAACAACAGCTGTCCCATTTTAAAGCGCTGCCGGACTGGTGTGTCTTTGGCACAGCCTGGAGCCCAGGCACCACTTCTTCAGATGCTTCAGTATGGAGCAGGAGTTTTTCTGTTGTATTTGAGCATGCAGTGTGGATGTGTACTACTGCACAATACCACTACCAAAACCTACCAAATTGTTGGCTCTGGCTTTCCTAAACCATGTTGCTAAGTTTGCAGGCCAAATTGCATTACAGTTAATATCCTTAAAATAAATAATGCTTTTTTGCCATTTTGGTTGGGAAAAAGTTATTTGCTTGGTACAGGGGATTTCTCTGAACATAAGAAAGCAGAGCACCTTGTCTCATAATTCCCTCCCTCAGATGATGGGGAATAAGCAACCACCAGTGATGAGAAGTACAGAAATGTAAGAGAATTCTCATAGACCAATCACAAGTCTTCCTATTTTCTAGTGGTAAGCCTTACAGAAAACGGCTAGCTCCTGCATGATTTTTCACTGCAACCAAACAAAAATTCCTAGTGTTTAACCAAACCCATTACTATTGCGCTGAGCTCCCTTTTATGTGCGCTTCCAGTCTTCAGTGCTGCCATAACTTGTACACTCCTGCCCTGACAAGCAAGAGAGTGGTTACATTAGCATGCAAATACATTGACTTATCCAGGTGTAGAAGGGTCAGCGCTGTTGGAACACACCGCTGGGTGCCCCTACACCAGACACACCAATAGTCCCTGCAGACATTGGCAGAATTTTAATGAGTACTCAAACTGTACAACTGAGAAGCAATGATGAAGTTGACTGTACACAATGTTTCTCTAGCCATTGCCTAAAGTGTTAATTTCATTTTAAATGTGGAGAATCTTACAGTGATTTTTATAAAAATGCACAATTCTCTCCCAAGATACTGTACACTATTCAGCAGGTTAAAAACTGAAAAAATTCTTTCATTAAAAAAGTCATTACATTATTTGTATACATCAGGAATAGTCTACATAATCATGTTCATCTAGAAAATATGTGCACTATGAACCATTTCCATGCAATGTCACAATTTCTTATTTCAAAAGTGGTATAAAAAGACAACACAGCAGTCCTAACCACTAGAAAACTACATGTAAACCAAAACAAATGTGCATCCTTTTATTGAACGTGTTAGATGAATAAAACACAGTAATAAAGATCCAAAAAGATGCAGATTTTTGTTTCCACCAGGTGACTACAGTACCAAAAGATACAGGTGATGTGAAGTGTGTACAGTAATCATTTTAGGCAAAGTACCTCCTCAACTGCTTGTTCATCGTGCTAACCAGAGAGACTGCTGTGTCTGAGATTACTGTGAAGAAGTTTCTGCATCTAATAACTCAGAATTCAATCACCTTGCAAGCTTAAGTGCACTGCAGCTACAAAATAGTGTTCTATTGCATCAAAGTATAAAGTGTGTTGCTTACAGTTTAAAAATCTATAGAAAAAATTCATTTTCCATACAAAAATGCTGAAATTTTGTCAAGATATACATTTTGAGATGTGAAATTTCACACATTCCCTCCAAACAAGGAAAGGAGACTATCAAGGTGAGGCATTATTTAGCTGCAGCAGTGTGCAGGATGTGAGGGTGCTGTAGTGGCTAGTTTAGGGAACTACCACAGTATAGAAATTACTTTATTGAGCTATGTGATATCACTGTTTCTTTGATGCCAGCAGCATAAAAATAAGCACCGCAAAGAGTGTGTTTTGGTACAAACTGAAGGTTCCTGGGCTTCTTTCTAAGTTGGTGGAGGCCCATTGGTGTATCGCAGCATTGGATAGAAAGAACGGGCGAAGTTGTTTGCCAGGGTGCAGCTGTAGTCCTCCTCGGAGGATGGAATCATGCAAGCCAGAAGTAGGAGCAGCAGGAAGAACAACTGAAGGGGTAAAGCTGCTCGTAATACGCGGTAGAAGAAGGAGGGGAACCAAGGAACTACTTGAGCAGGTTGTGGATAGCTTTCAGCTCTGAAAAGGAGACACACACAAAGAAGGGCACTTTAGAGTTTGAATTAAAGAAGTTGTTTTAACTCCCTCTCTACAGTTCATACTACCCTACCAAGGCTGCATATCCACAGCACGTATCTGTGCTGCACATGAAACACTTCAAGTGTAACTTCCAAGCGTGCATGACTGCTCAGTAGGAAGCCAGCTGCTAGACTGCGTTTACATTCTGCCCTACTGCAAAATACAAGTTGCTTTATTGCAGCATACGCCAGTGGGTTTTACTCTAATTTTTTGGGTTGCAAACTCAAGCTTTCCCAGCAGACAAACAAGCCACTCTGAGTTCTTGGAAATGCACAGCGGAAAGCCACCATTCCGGGCTGATAAGACTCTATTTTGCCTTTATGTCACCGTGATCAATCCTTTTACCAGACCCTAATGTAGCAGGGGTGGCATTTTCTCTTATCCTTCATGGTCCGTTTTTAACAAGTGTCTCTATGTTGCTTTGTACAAGTATGCTGGTGGGATTAAATGAAAATTTAAAACACAAATATTCCCTAGTTTGACAGAAAAAAAATTCTAGAGTGAAAACAAGCTAAGGTTGCACATCAGTGCAGAGGTTTAGGAGCTGGAGTGTTAAAAGAAAGCAATTCACCAAGATGCAGCCCAGAGCTGGTAGGCAGAGGAGCTACTGCAGGTTGGAAAGGCGCCTCCACCTGCATGGTAACGTATGAGGAACTCAAGTTCCTTGGCACTCAGCTTGCCTCTCCCATTTTCACTGTACTTCTAGAGATCGGATTAATCTAAAACAATACCTTGTGTTGCTGTTTTTTCTGCCATCTGCAGTTCTCCTTACTGTGATCTGTTGACAGAAAGAGTTTCTATTATCCAGGATTCAGAAACTATGGTAAGAAATTTCTCTTTCTCAAAAAAAGTCAGTTGAAGACTTTAGTCTGTAACAAGGTATATGCATCTAAGAGGTAAAATGATTACATCTGAGGAACTTTCAGGTTAATCATATACATAGACTATATGCTGATAGCAAAATATTAGAAAAAAAAATACTTGCCTTCTTCACAGGAGGGCTGAATTTCACTGCAGATAGATGATAGGCTCCTGAGTTCAAGTCATCTGGAACTGGCAGGAATACTCTGGTATCCTAAAAGGTAACCACATGTTCCTCTTTAAAATGCACATTCAAAACAGATGGAGTTCAGAGTCATCTTCCATTGTCTCTCTACAGGTGCACAGCCCCACAGCTCCTTTAGCTGTGCATTACCAGCAGTAAACAGACGCTCCAGTTCTCCAGTGTAACCAAATGTTTTACCGTGCACAGCCACAAAGAACTATGATGGAGCAAGCAGGTGCAGGTATTAGCTTGACAACTTCTCTATCAGAGCTCTCCCTGATAAGCAGTGGATGGCTGTGGACTACAAACTCTGTGTGTTCATTGCACACTCCTAGCCTGATGCTTGGTATAGATCACAGGATAAATTAGGTTAGAAGCGACCTCCGAAGTTTACCTAGCCCAACCTCTTGCTCAGAGCAGGGTCAGCTATGAGATCAGATCAGGTTACTAAAGGCTTTCTCCTGTCTGCTTTTGAAACCCATCAGGGATAGAGACTGCATAACCTGACAGAGCAATCTATTTCAGTAACTGACTAGCCTCACGGTGCTAAAGTTCTTCCCTATATCCAGAATGTTCTTGTTTCAGCTTACGAAGGTACTTCAGTTTTAACTTAGTCTTTTATTAATACTTTTGCTCTCAATATGTTATTGTTTCTCAGTAAGAAAGACTCCCGAACAAGTATTTAAACTCCGACTCACCAGATTTGCTTGTATTGTTTTCAAGTCATGTGAAACTTGCTCAATAAGCTGTCTCAGTTTCTTTCCAATTACATGGACCTTCTCATCAGCTTCATTGTAATCTTCACCATCTGATTTAAGCAGCAGGTAAGCACAGAGCTCTTGAAGAGAGTTTACTTTAAGCTGCTGTTCCAGCAGCTCCTTCTCCAGTTGCTTAGAACAAACAAACAGAAAACAGTTCAGTGAACTTTTTTACTTTCAAGTTGCTGGATGTTCTCATAAATGTATCAGCTTTGGAAGGCTTTAAAGAACAACTCCACCTGTCCATCTAAATACATGGGAATGGCTGTTACAGCTATGTAAGAAATGAAGTACTCTTGAAGAGAAGGTTGCACCTGCTTAAACTAACATTTAGAAATATCTGGATGTGGGAAATCTTATTTCAGCATAAAGACTGTCCACAAGAAGCTTAATGATGATGCATAATTATGGAAAAAAGCCTCAACAATCTCTAGTCCATTTCAGAAACCAATCACGTGCCTGACTGATACAGCAGGTTCAAGGAGAGGTTACAGACATCTCAAGAAATAAACATATTGCTATTCATTTTGTGGTGACAGCTGTTGACCTATTGGAAGAACTGAGGTGCTATAGTTAAGTCTCTACTTACCATTAATTCCTTCTGGCTTTCCAGTATTGTATGGGGGTCAGCATTTGGATCTGTGATTTGTGCTTCATTCCTTCGGCTTTCAGCACTTGCTAACCACAGGATTAGTTTTTGGCTTTGATCATGGAAGTCCTAGAAAACAAATGAAGGTTTGCACAGAAGAGAAAAAACGTTTTTGCGGTGTTTTCAGAACAGAAGATGCAGCCCAGATTAGAAAGAGCTGATAACTAATTATCGGTGGGGCTTTAGTTAAACTATCCCATCTATGTAATGAAAAGTTATTATCCAGTACAAAGATATTTTCACCAAACCTTTTAGACAAAACAAAGCCAAGTTTATCATGAAAAGAAACAGGTGTTCTCGATTCTAAGCACCCATTCTACTAATGCGTAGGAATTATCCCTTTGTTCTCTCCCCGTATCTGCCCCACAGTAGACCCTCGAGAGGGTTTTCCCATCCAAGCTGCATGTTGTATGTACCTGGCAATGCAGTAGCGCTTGTTGTAAACCTTTCCTCCAGTTGTCCAGTGCATGAGTTGCTTTCTCCCAGCGCAAGTTCACCTTCCGAAGCCTGTTCTGAAGCTCTTTGAACTCTGTGCTATCCACTTTCTGGAATTCTTTGCTGCTCAGGTTAACTGAAAGCACCACTGCCTTGTAGTTATCAAATGCTTTAAGCAAGTCCTGGTAGGAAAAGAGGATTAGGAGCATTTATGAATGATGAAAAACTTACTTATTTGCAATAACCTATACCCACAAAAAAAAAAAAAAAATAGGTATTGGGGAAAACTGTGTGAATCTGGTGGCTTTTCAGACACTGTTAAGGAATACATTAAAGTAGATGCCTTTTTTTTTTTTTTTTCCTTCAGTGTGAAGAAAACAAAGGTGGTTGGGCCTGCACTTCTTCATCAGTCACAAGCATTGTGTCTTAATCCCCCTCTGCTCTTCATTCCTCTAAGCTTAGCATTTCTCTCTCTCTTCCTGACATCTGTACAAACATTCCCATAGGTCATCACATAAATCTTCTTGATTTATGAAGATTTAGCCCCCTCAGAATCCTAAAATAATGCTGGAGGTTTGTAGTCCATCCTCCTGCTCAAAGTAGGGCCAATGTCAAACTCTGAGCAAACTGCTCAGGGCCTCATCCAGCCAAATTCTGAGTATCTCACAGGATGGAGAACATGAACGTGGGCCCCTGGTCCCACACAAGGCCACCCCTGTTGTGAGGAACTGTCTTTTCTGGAGGTAGTTCCTGTCAGCCCATTTCTCTGATTTGCCAAGCTCTCACTGAACAGCCACCCTGCCTGCCTTCCCTCTCTCCCTTAAAATCACAGGGGGAAATGTTGTGGCATTTGCCAAGTCGTGGTTGTATCATATAACCACCTTTATGTTAATGTAGAGCCCACATTTATTATTACTATTATTTTAAAGAATGCCAAACAATGTCTTGGACCCTGAAGAAGTTTACAGTTTGAATCAAGGGTACTCAGTGTTTTTCAAGTTGTGGGCTCCTGCAATAGAAAAGTGAGAGCTGCAGGATGAGTGCTGCAACCAACACAGCTCTGATTGCTTTTCTTAAGTAGCCTTTGTAACTAAGAATCTCAGTCCGTGTATTCTCAAGATCTGCAGCCCACTTGTTGAAAACCACTGGTCTAAACTACATTTTGCCCAACAAAGAATCCCGTGTCCCTCCAGGCAGCACAGTTTCTCTCAGTATCAGATGGTACAAATGGTCCAACACAGACTTTTACACACCAGTAAGCCAGTCCGCTCCCAGACAGGCTTTATCCTTATCCAGGGCACTTTAGATGTCCTGATATCGCATAAAATTCAGGGTCTTATACAGCATGCTGGCTCTTCTAGAGACCCACAGAAATGCAAGCTGTCTACAGAGGGGATTTACAGCCATCTGGACTCCTCTTTAGAAAACGCACAGGAGGGAAGCACAAGTGAAATTGTGCTTTTCGAAGAGGACAGGCACCCAGCTCCAGCCTGAGGAGAAACACCTCCTACCACTCGCAAGGTATCACTTGAACCTCTCCTAGCACTTGGTGCTTAAGCCAGGCTGGCACAGAATCAGGGTTGCTCTTACTGGAGTCACACACTGGAGCACGGAGTCATTATCCCTGGCCTAATGACTGCTCAAAGGCCTGTTATCCTCTGTGCAGGCTTAAGCTTACTCCTGCTTAAACATGCCTAAGAAATTCATCCCCTGGTCAGCAGAACGGTCATTTGTGAGCATCACCTGGAGCATGACACCAAACTACCAGCAGCCTTGCGATGTGGGTGACTCACATGAGTCTGTTGGCAGGAGGTGAGCACACAGGGATTTCATGCTCCCACAGGAACGTTCTCTCAGGGTTCAACCTGAGGCATTACTGCCTCCAGTTCTGGGACCTCCAACACAGGAAGGACACTGAGCTGTTGGAGCAGGTCCAGAGGAGGGCCAGAAAGATGACCAGAGGGCTGGAGCACCTCCCCTGTGAAGGCAGGCTGAGAGCTGGGGTTGTTCACCTTGGAGAAGAGAAGGCTTCAGGGGGACCTGATAGCGGCCTTCCAGTACCTGAAGGGGGCCTGCAGGAGAGCTGGGGAGGGACTCTTTAGAAGGGTGTGTAGCGAAAGGACAAGGGGTAATGGCCACAAACTGGAAGAGGGGAGATTTAGGCTAGCTATTAGGAAGAAATTCTTTACTGTGAGGGTGGTGAGACACTGGCGCAGGTTGCCCAGAGAGGCTGTGGATGCCCCCTGCCTGGCAGTGTTCAAGGCCAGGCTGGATGGGGCTCTGAGCAACCTGGTCTGGTGGGAGGTGTCCCTGCCCATGGCAGGGGGGCTGGAACTAGATGGTCTTTAAGGTCCTCTCCAACCCAAACCATTTTATGATTCATCCTATGATTTTGTTATCTAAGTCTGAGGCACCTAGCACTTAAATGAACCAGCAGGTTGCAGGGGACAACTTGCAGACCTTACTTGGTCCTACTTTAATTTATGGAAGCTGAGAGTCATAGCAGGCAACACAACATGACTTCACAGGCTGATGAATGTTCACATTATTGTGTCTCTAACTGCTCTATTACTTGGCTGAAAATTGGCAGAGACTGACTAATAAGCTTATTTTGTTTCTTGTTTTTAACTAGTACATACTATTCAATTAGAAATCTACATTTGCTCATTGAAAAATACAACCACATGTTTCGAAATTTTGTATCCTTTAACTACTCAAATCCCAGTAAGACAAAAATGCTACTTAGAGCTAAGATTTTCTGCAAATACCGTGCTGTTAAAAAACAGCTGTAGGGCAGATTTGCTCAGTCACCCTGTTGGATCTACAAAAAAAACAAACCAAAACAAGACAAGACAAAAACGTCAATTCAATTAAAAAAAAAAAAATCAGCCTAGATTTTGTAGCTGACAGATAATTTGCAATCCCTTTCTGGTTTGCATAGAAGAGAATGGCACAGAACAGGGAACAGTGCCAGTATCACTGCTCAGAATGAGCAAAACCCAATGACCAAGTCTCCCCAGGACAAGGCCAGACCCTTGGCACCTGGGGAGTCTAAACCTTCATTTTTTAAACTTTCTTCTGTATTTGTTTTCTAAAACGAAATGTCTAATAAGAGAAGTTTGGGGTTAAATGTTTGTGTTTAGAGAGAATAAAGTGTCTTGACAAGAAAACAGAAAGGGAGAGGATTTTATTTAAGCCTGGCTGCCTACTTTACCCAGGCATACTGCCTGCAAATCTCTACAGATGAAGACAGAAGCACCTTGCTTAACTAGCCTCTTTAGTCCTCTTAGCCCAAAACAGCTTAGCTCCTCTGTGACATACACACATTGTTATTAGCATTCATGCTGTTGACAGACCCTAGGGGCACAAAAGGTAACAATAAAGAGCATCAGCATCTTGAAACCCCACTTCTCAGTGTGCCATAACTTACTTTCAGTTTCTTGACCTTTTGTTCCATCGCCTGCATGCTGGTTGGAGGTTTTGCTTTTTGCAGCTCTTCCAGCTCTTCCTCAGTTGTATCAAGCCAAGCAGAGACGTCGCTGAGATCAGAGTTCAGCTGCTGCCACTGCTGCAAGTTCTGTTTCATCCTAAGTTTATTTCTGAGGTCTTGAGCTTGGATGAGCTCCCACCTAATACCTGTAAGTGACAGAACAAGAACCGTTTACATCACTAGTAAGGTGAACACTCTGTAAAACAGATGCAAGGAGTTTTACAATCAAATTACTTTCCAATCTACTTAAGGCCAAGTAATTGCTACCGTATACTAATTCACTTTTTGAGATTATGCAGTCTACACTTTTCACATTACTGGTCAAGTTATCCACAGTAATGCTACACAGGATTTTAACCACATTAATTCAAGACTGTTTTAATTCAGTGTTTTGTTCAGTTCTTCCAAAACAGAACAAGTCTGAGGAGATGGAATTCAATGAGCCCTGTTGTGATTTGGTGCATACAATGGGACAAAGTATGATGCAGCAGTCAGGACTCAGGTTTATGTTTCACCAGCTCAGTGCCAAAGGAGATGGAGATGCCACCTGTGCAATCACCATCACTATTCCTGCAAGCCCTTGCCAGAAGTTTTCCTATTCACCCCATGCACGGAACTCAACCCTGGGCCATTTGTGAGATCAAGGGCATAAGTTAAGTAAGCTAGTGCATATAGCTGAATTCTTCTTTGTATCACTAGATTTGCTTTTATGATTGCAGTATAGATGTGACCTTATTACAATCTGAAGAACCTGAAACTGGGAATGAGGCCCTAAGAGGTTAAGAGAACCATCCTGTTGACCTGTTTTGAATAAAGGACTACAGCAGAGAATGGAGTACACTTCTAACTTTGACAAAACATTTCTGTAAATGAGAGCTGTAGTATCTTGTTATACAGACTATCAACAACTAAGAGAATGAAGTGTGACGATCTTGTTTTAGACAAAGAAACACACTTATTTGGTTTGAAATCTGAATAAAGTCTCTGAAGTGTTCAGCATCCACGTAAAAGTGAAATCATTTCCATTCAATCCAACCAGTCATGAGATATATTATGAGTAATAAAAATCTAAATTCTGGTAGAAAATGTAAAAGTTTGAACAGGAAACTTGGTTGGACAATACCAAATGAGAAAGCAGCTCAATTATTCTTAGCAAAATACATTAATTTTGGAGTACAGCAGTCTAGCTCTATTTTGTTCCCAAGGCAAGTGTGCTGCCTTTGGGCCATCTCTGCTTTGTGTCCCCTGGAGTCACAGGTCAAAAACTACAGCAGCTATTGCCTGAATGCTCTGTACCTGACTGCTTCTCTGCAGCTGCTATATTCACGAGCTCTTGGTCATCTTGGGGTTCTTCATCACTCATGTTAGCAGATGCAATGTTCTCCTTGTTGACACTGCTGCTGCTTGCAGAGCTGAGCTGCTTCACCTGGAATGACATTTTGGTGGGTGAGCCCAGTGTGTTAACAAGCCATCAAAAGTCAACCTTCATTTGGGTTAAAGTGGGGTGGCTGAACAGCTGCTGAGCTCTCGCATGTCAGATTTAGCACAGGGCTTCTGCTTCTTTGCTGACAGTTTATGCTGGCTCTTTGTGCTTTCTCAGCAAATAAACACACACCACAGTGACACTAATTACTGCAAGACTGGACATGGCAAACCCATTGCTTTTGCACTACATGTACCAAACAACCTACATTTGCTGAGGCTCTTTGTTGTATTCTGGGTCTTGGTAATACTGACTTCAAGGCTCTAAGACTGCATTAATGGTGACAAAAGCCTTATGCTTGAAAGAGTGCTGACAGCTGGTCCAGGTCCACCGAGCCTGGGAGCTGCTGGTGAAGCCACAGCTGGGACTGCTGGAAGCTAGCCACCAAGGCTATCACAGACAAGGACTTCCCTCCCTGCTGCTCCCACTGGGGCATTTTTTTTGAATGCCCAGAAGCAGATTAAACAGTGGGTTGTGTGCTGGAAAAGGGCTCTCCAAATCTGTCTGCTTAGGAAAGGGAGATATTTAAAATACCAGGGGAGGGTACTCACAGCCTCTCCTTGGGAAGTTATGTTCTCCTGGAATCATACTGTGATCACAGAGGATGTATTTACCTCCAGACACTGATTCTGATCAGGAGCCTAACATACTGCTCTGGATTGCTCTCAAGAAGCTTCTCTAGCAAGTGGATAGAGAGACTCTCACTGGCTGCCCAGCCACCAGACACAATGTCTGAGTTTGTGCAGAGCGAACATCTCCCCTACAACCAATCTTTTCCTAGATGCTGGAGGAAGGAAGAAGATGGAGCTACGCAGCTTGCTGTGTAGCTGTACAGACAGTATAGGCAGTATATACATGTTCAGCACCCACAGAGCCTCCAACTCACATAGCCCGGCTTATAGGGGGTGCTTGACTCTGGACCAGACAACACATTGCCAACCATCTCTGCCTGGCTGTATCGATGTTTCCTGCAGACAGGGCTATCTGGAGAACGCCAGGGATGAGCTTCTGAAACAGACTTTCCTGAAACAAATAAAACCAAAACCATATGCCGTGAGTGCAGTGTCCCCTCTCCACAAGGAAGCTCTTGCTTTGTATGAAGTTAGAAAGCGCTCTAAATAAAATGGCATCGTTATGGCATAAAAACGACAGTTCTGCAGCTTTCCTTGCAAAGCATGCACATTTGCAAAACATCAACAGTGTTTCAAAGGTAATGAGATGACAGCCATGCAGTTATGAGACATTCTGTTTTCTTCTCAAAAATGCCTGAATGCAGGTATGAGTTAACAATAAATACATAAAAAAGAAAAAGGCTGCACTGCAGTTTTGGAAAGTTTCCTTCCCAGCAACACTATCACATATCTGCAACACATCTCAGTAGGGACAAGACTAGACAAGTCCTGATTTGGAGAGCATTTGTTCTGGAATTGACAGGACGCACGTGGTTCTGTCATGCACAATGCAAAATGCAAAAAAAAAAAAAAAAAAGCTTGCAGAGTTGGAACTATTTATCTCAGTAATTACATAATTAAAATTAGAAACAACCAAAAAAAGTGATACTACCCAGAGAACACCACCAAGAAAGTACCAAAAGACTGTGGATCAATACAATGAAATGCACATTAACCACCTTGGCATGTACCAGGCAAAATCTAAATGGCATGTTTTTGACTGCTTTGTAATGTACATGTGAATACTGCAGCGTAAGAACACCATGACAGGATGAGGCATGGTGTCCACACAAGGCAGGAAGTCAGACATTACGTATGAGAGAGGTTGAGGAATATAGCGTGCAGCACAGGGAGATTGCCATGTTCAGACACATGCATTAGCAGGTGCCTACCAGAAGATGCTTTCAAAGTTTTTGTGGTCATTTTAAGATATGCCTCAGGATTTTCAGTGATTTCTACATCTGAAAAAAGAATAATGTCATTTTCCTCACTATGCAATATTTTCCAGCTATTAAAAACAACTGAAACAGTAAGGGACAGCAAAGACAAAGAACAAAATAAAAAGTTGATGGCACTATTTCCATCAGACATTCTTAAAAAGTAAGGTTTCTAAAAACTTTATGTTTCTGAAAATACAAGCTAAGACAATACCATTCCCTCCATCAAGACACTTAAGAGATGAGACTGCTCCCAACTATTAACAGTACCTGAAAACCAACCAACAACGTGGGAGCAAGACCTCAGTCCCCCTCCCTTCCTGCACAGGGACATCTCAACACCAACAGCCAGCAATTGGTTCTCACCTGACAAAGCACTGTAGTAGGTTGCTTCTTCTTCATCCTCGTGAGACGAAGAGCCCCCCACATCACCTGTGTGGTCCCACTCAAGTGGAATGGAGTCAACGCTGACAGGGGTCTCACAGCCTGATCTTTCGTGACCTTGAGTGGGTGGCATGAGGTGGCAAAGGGACTGCGGGGAAGAGTGTCCCTCGCTGATGGCCTTCTTATGCCAGAGATCATTCTGGATGTCTCTGGAGTCTTCTGGATCCGTCTCATTTTCAGAGATCTCTTTTTCATCATCCAATCCCTAAAAATAAATGACAATTATTGCATACTAATAAGAGTTAATATACAACAATAAAGATCTACACTGGTAAATGAGCTAATGATTAAGCATTACACAGCTTTACACACAGCACACAGCATTACAGGAGCTGTTTTGTGGTCAGCTCCAGTGATCCAAGCCACATGTCTAAAGAGAAGCATCATTTCCGTATCCTTCTCTTTGGCCAAAACAATCCTCACATCAGCAGCTACCACTTCAAGACACTCAACCACTACCATAACATCTCCTTCGGTCTGCAGAGAGGGGTACCCAGTTCCCAGTGGACTGCATGGGGCAGCTCAGTGATGCTCACGTAGCAGTGAACAGCTACTCTTAGATGTTCATGTTACCTCCTCCACTTGGCTTTTTAATAAATGTTCCTTCTTTCTGAGCTGAAGCAAACTGAGAACCAGTTAAATGTTCCCAGTGTGTGTAGAGAGTGTGCTGCTCCCCATTCAGAGCTGCCATAAAAGTGGACAGATGGAGCCTCACAAACAAATCCATAAAAAGATACCCTAACCACATTACTGAAATTAAAGAAAACAAAGTGATTTTAAAAACATGAAAAATCTTTTGAAGCCCTCAAACCACTACTGTCTCAACATTAACTCTGTGAATTACTTCCATGCTATCATCCAGATGCTGCAGACGGAGACGCAACAGGAGAGGCATGAGGAGACATGACAAAAATTTAGCAAACCTGTTATAGCTACTGAGGGAGTTCCCAACCCCTTTGAGCTCAACCTACTCACGCCAGGCTGCTAGGCATAAGCACTAAGCATTGCACTTCAAACACCAGAATCCTGCCAAAGCATCAAGCCAACTGTTGCTTCTTACGGGATGCCTTGAGGTCAGTCTTTGATGGAACCGGGCCACGCGCCCAAACACTTCCTGACAGTATCTGTGAAGTTCTTCCAGTTCATCTTCAATCAGGATAGCATCCAAAGGCTCACTCTTCTGAATCAACTGCTCCCCAAAAACGATTAGCTGATCAATCTTATTGGTGTGTAGTGTTATTTCCTGCTGAAAACCCTATTTGGAACATACAAATAAAATCAGATCTCTTCTGTAGCTCCCCTTCCGAGCCTAAGGTTTGTCCTTCTTTTCTCATTCACTGCAGTAAAAGGAAAGGCAGAAATTAACATTGCTGCCTAATTTCATTTGGCAAGTATCTTTTTACTCAAGAGGTGCAGAGATTTGTTTTATTAGTAGGATTGCAGTTCAAAATTAAGTGGCATTTTCCAC
The DNA here is from genome assembly GCA_013399715.1 of Alectura lathami. Classification (NCBI taxonomy): domain Eukaryota; kingdom Metazoa; phylum Chordata; class Aves; order Galliformes; family Megapodiidae; genus Alectura; species Alectura lathami. The sequence goes on along the minus strand of VXAV01007196.1, from coordinate 432,893 downwards.
TCGTGTACATCAATATGATGGCAGCATCCAGAGCCTGCAGGGGATCAGGACACAGGAAAATAAATGTTGGTTATCTAACTCCCATAGGGTGCACACAATCCTTTTCTCTGTAGCAGACAAGTTTGGCTCGTTGTGCTTCCAGTCTACAAAACAGCAAGACTACATCCCGAAACAGTGTAGGAAAAAAGGGGAAAATAAGTGTATGAGCAGGCAGCAAAGAACCAGTGTGTATTTTAAAATCAAGCATGCTGTCTTATTTGTCTTTGAAAGTCACAGTTATAACCAATGCACTCAGAAGAGAGATCCTACCTTAACGCCAATTCGAAACAATCCTCCCTAGAAAACGATGCCTGAATTAGGAATGTAGCTTTTACTATTAACCTGCATGTGCTCTTTTCCAGACCAGATAGCACTGTCACTGACACTACGGTCTTCAGAGAACATGGCAGGACAGAACTGAGCTTGAGCACTGAACCTGAATTTGAATACTGTACAGTTTAATATTGATTCAGAGAGTACGTCTCAATAAATTACTGATGTCTTAGAACAAATACAGCCTTACGAATATCCGTTGGCTATTGTGGAGTTCCAGAAAAGTAGATGATTCTGTCAAGAGAGGGCAGCCTGATAGGTTGGTTCTACTGAACAACTGCTTTATAAGGATACGTACATTTAACTGGCGCATTTTGTCATCAAAGTTACTCTTCGAGAAGTGCTCCACATTTGTCAGCTGGAGGTCCATCTCTGTGAGCCAAACAAGGATGTTTTCCCTCGTTGCCTCAAACTCATCTCTCCGATTGGCGAAGTGCTGAACAGGAAGAAGGGAGCCACTGTTATAAGAACTGACCCACTGAAATAGATGGTCACAGGAACCCTCTGGGGAGCTTTGTTTCAAAGCTGCTGTTCACCGTCATGGCCTTCAGGACACAAATGGCAGCACGTCACGTACACAAACTGTCTCCTTCCTGTAGTGATGCTAGCACAAAGTGTCCTATGCCAGCACACTGTTGTTACAGGAGAGGGAATAAATCTTCAGCAGTGCAAGATGCTTCATAGAAATAAATTCTTGCTTCCACACTGCATAACAAAAATACTCTCTCCTTCACCATTATACCAGTGCGAGAGACACTTGCACTCAGGCGCGATCATCAAATTTGTTCTAAATTTAGAAGGAAGTCAGAAAAAGGAAGCCTATCTCATCTCTAATTAAACTCAGGTAATTAAAACTATAATATTGAAAATCGGTAAAACAACGGAGAGGCAAGATCATGAACGTCCACACAGATGCAGTCAATGCACCACTTGTCACAGAAGCCAGGGGGAGCTCTCTCTGCTGCCACCTCCCATGGAGGCTGCCAAGAGACTTGCAGTGCATCAGTTCTCCGTTGATTCACAGCATCCCAGACATGACACCTCGTAACTGCACAGAGCAGCCCCTTTCAGACATCTCACAGCCTCATCCATTGACTTACTGGGAACTAATAGTTTTCCCTGTCAATTGCTTGCAGTGCTGCTATACTTAGAAATCAGGCAGTGACAAGATTCCCCCAGGGAACACCATAGAAAAATCTGCCCAGAAATCTGGACTGAAGAAAAATCATCCTCAGCAACAGGACAGTTCTCTGAAGAGTCACAAGTACACTCTTCAATAGCATTCCTCTGTCAAGCAGAGAGCACAGCACGAGGCAGCGACAGCAGCGTGGCCCTCCATCACATCTCCATGCTTAAAGCCTTGTAGGTGAACCATAACTCGACATGAAGTAGAGTTGTGTGGTGAACTCTAAACCATTTGTACACTAGGGCCTTTCTGTCTCTCTACCTTTTATTTTTGGAAGGCTGCAAGTGCACAAATACATCTATCCATGACAGGGCTGAATAAAAGGAGAGTGGGATAAGAATAGTAAGGTCCACAGCACAACTTCCAAAATTTGCAGCCATTCTTCCCCTATGCTTCTTCAGTTATCTTAGAACCCTTCTGCCAAGGACATGTATAGCACGGGCTTGGTGACCTTTCCAGAGCTGCTCTACACTGGTAACTCAAGACACAAACCAACACAATACGGCTGCTCCACAGTACTTGTTTTGTCCTTGGGCATCTCCTTCAGGAACCTGGGAGCGCTCCTTACTCACCCCACCATGCAATTAATTACCTTGAGTCTCCTCAGAATGGCAGCGACCCTTTTCTGGAGGTTATCCCAGCGCTGGTTGCCTTCATGCACCATCTGCTTCAGCTTGCTGGCTGAGTCAGTGCGGTTCTCTCGGGCAAGGCGCCGGTACTGCTTGTTGATCAGCTCCAGCTGAGTGAGTCGCTCATGAATTTGCCGTTGGAATGCCTGCAAGGCAAATTAAGAAACTCAGCTCCCTTGCTGATAAGGGCAAGGATCAGTATGATACTATCCATCAAGAGGGATGATGATGCCCCCTCACCTTAAAAAAAATACCCAGACCTTCCAACTACAGAATTAGAGAAGAATTGGGTCCAGAGAATGACTCATATTTTAAATCGTCTGCTCAGATTTAGTTCATTAGGAAGAGAAAAAAAATCAAATAAAAATAAAAATAAAAATCAAGCCACAAAGGTCTCCTGCCTATGGAAAACAAATCTTTAACTTAGAAGCAAGATCATGTCAGATCAGAGTATTGTATTCTCCACATAAAAAAAAAAAATGGAGACAAACGAAACACACAGATGCTTGGCAGCCACAATATGGCCATATTACTTACGGTCACCATACCATAACTTCAAACTACAGAATGTGCTTTTCAGTGACACAAACATTTCACACAGACAATACGTATTCAGCAGTCCAACCATCCAGCCTGCTGTTGGATGAAGTTAAAAAAAAAATTCACCTCAAACTTCTTCAGCTCCTCCTTCGCATGTGTATACAAAACCTCCGAAGAATTGGGGCTAGCTGCTGTCCTTTCAGCTGATTTTAGCCAGTCTTCAAACCGCGAATAGTCATCCAAAAACCTCTGCCACAGGCGCCAGGTTTCCTCGATTCTGACAGGGAAAAGCAAAAATGGAAGAGTTTTATCACAAGCTTACCATTCTTTTTTTTTCTTTTTCAAGTTCAAAATTCAATTTATGGCAAAACCATTTATTTAAAACACTGACACAAACTTCTTTAGGAGCTGTTGGATAGAGACTTACTTCATTCGCCTTTCCATAGACATGGCACAAATGTTTCTCCAGCGTCTGTCCAAACTCCTGCTGGTCTGCTGGATGGAGTCGCACTCTGTCTCATTAGCACATGCATCTGAATCGTGCAGTAGGACTTCACAAATATTAAACACAGACTCTACTCCTGCTGTGTGTTGCTCTATGTCTCGTTGCAGATCCTGCATTGACAAAAGAAGAGTTTTAGTGGCAGGCAACACGCATGGTTAGACTTCAGACATACTCTTTTAAAATGCTGCAGAATATAGGGAAAGAGCAATTGTGTGTCAGTAAAAGGTTACTTAGCTTTAGGAAACAGATTTGCAGGATGAATTGTGCCAAAGACAGATGGATAGGTTAGGACAGCAGAACTGCCATGAAAAAAGGGATTGTCCAGGTTGGTTTCTCAGTGAAAGCTCAATCTTTTCTTTAACAGTATGGACAACTTTAATGTGCATTCAAAATCCAAACCTTACACGCACTGTAAATGCATACTTACTAATTTTGACTGTACCAGATGACAGTGTCTCCTGTCAGCTTACTGCACTGTAAGTCTTGACAGAGAATTCATAGTACAGTACCTGTACTGCAGTGATTGCATGATCACAGGCTGACGTAACAAACTGCAGAAGCACTGCAAAAGAGTTGCCAGTGCTGTACTGCTTTTCTTCCTCCCCTTTCCAGAGTTCCTGCTTTGTCAGACTATTTTAAAGGGTTTGGCAATGACCCTTTGTCTTATCTACACTACCTTTCTTCTCTAGAATTTGCATCTCCATCATGTTCCAGCAGCTCCTTCTGCACCTGTAACTACTCTGAAAGTCAATGTAGGTGCAGAACAGAAAGTCTAATATATAGATAGTTCTCACTGAAAAAGCAGCTTTGAACAATGCTGCCAGCTGTGAATATTAATTAAATGACAATGCCCACCACCTCTCCATTTTTTCAACCCATTCCTGGCTTCCCTAACGAAGGGTACAGAGACTCTAACCAGAATAACACTGCAACACTGCAACAAACACTGACAACAGCAAAAAGAACTCCCATTAAATTGAATTATTGATTATAGTGAACAGATGAAGTAGAATTGATCTAGGATTAAACAAACAAACAAACAAAAAAAACCCACAAAAAATCCAGACACAGCTTGTAGGAAATCCAAGAGCAGCTGAAGGAAGGTCCTCCCTGAAATTAACAAGGGGCAAGGAGTTGAGTATCATCCCGTGGCAGCCTTCAGTGGTGTTATATGAGTACCTGACAGAAGGGCTAAGCCATAAATGGTAAACATTTGGCTAGTGGGATTTGTGATAATGTACAGCTTTAAGGAAAGCAGAAGCCAAAATCTTTTGATTAGAGACTGCCAGAAGCAGACCCAACATCATTTTTAATAGCTTATTAAGGATTCACAGCTGTTTTCTGAGCAAGAGGCAGCAGTGTCTTTTTAGCACAGTCTCTGCTTCTCAAAGCAGGCTCTACCCCACTGATGTCACCTGGAGAGACTCTTCTGAATCCATTAAATGACTCTGGATTTACAACTGTGTTGGTGAAAATGAGTATCTGGAACACAGATTACAAAACCATCTTACTTATACCACGGTATGTTGCTGACACTGTTTCATTATTTTTGGTCATGCCTGGGTTCTTATGCAAGAACCCTAGGCAGAATCCTTGCTGTTTTCCCAGCTGTTATTCCAAATGACCTGACCGCATTATGATGAGACAAATATAACAAACTGAATAATGGTGCCAAGAACACATCCTGAGCCCCAACAGGTACTTTTTCTTTAACTCTGCACAGCATTGCCCAGCGAGCTGGAGCAGACTACGTGCTGCTAGACTTCTGCATTGGTGAAATGATTTTGAAATCTTAAAATGAACGTTATTCACATGTCAATCTTCATCCTTCAGCTGAACAAATATGCCATAAAACACTTCTGTGGATGCACAATGCTTTTAAAATCATTACTCAAGACTGAACAAGTAAAGCTTTTCCAGTCATGGATGTCAAACAGGCAAAAAAGCCTGTAGGGCATATTTCTCACCACCACTCTGCACTTGCTGAAATAATTGCTCGGATAAAGCCCGGAAAGATCTCTTGACTTGTTGTGTCTAGAAAAAGGTTTCTCTAATGTGGAGCAAAATAAGTTTTTTTTTTTTTTTTTTTTTTTTTTTAATGTGGTCTTTTTAGTCAGCACAAACTTTTTATACTCTGCCTGCTAAACGGTTATAGCAGAACGAGTCTGGAGGTGCCCACAGGTCTGCATGTGAAACAGAAACCAAAACAACTAAGCAGTAAATAGCTCGGAGCAGCAAATGATGACTCTTGCCATGAGGTCCCTAGTTTGGACACAATTCCTTTGTGCCCCGCATTCTACTCTGCCTGGCAATTTATCACAGCCTTTGAGAAATGTAAAAGGTTTGGACGGGGAGAAGGTATTTCCACGTTGTTTATGTGACCATTCACAGTGCAGATGGAGCCATCAGAGGCACTGGACCAAAGCTTCTGGTGTTTGACCACCTGCTGGAGTGCAGTTGGTGGGAGCCATCTCCACTCCTGCCACAGAGGCCCTGTCCCTTCCCATGATCTCTGGGACAAGAGCCAACGGAGAGCCATACCAGCCAGCAGGGCGCACAGCCCTGGGGTCTGGGGCTTTAAGGGATCTTTCACTAGATAAGAAAGCAGCAGCCAGAGAGACAGAAGATGGGAAGGATGGGGAAAACATCTTTAACTTAATACTTTTAACATCATTAAAGCAGATGCCATAAAACTTCCACACTTGACAGCTTTATTCTTGATTCTCAGTTTTAAGGCAAATACTCCTGTTTTACACAAAGGCCAGAAGACAGCCATGGTGATTCTCAGCCTCCCCATGGAGGCACTTTGAACTGGGCAGACTTCTAGCACAGAGAAAGGGTGACACAGGTTATGCCTGTCTGCTTTAGAGAAGCTCCTTTTTCTTCCCTGGCTGTTGGAGAGAGACGTTTCATTCTAGGACCATCCAACTCATCCCACTACCCAACTATCCCCATTCGGAATAGCTAGCATGTTCAGATGTAACCAGTCCTTGCCATCTTCAGTGCTTAAAATTAACTCAGATCCTTAAGATTCCCCTTGCTAAGCCACGGTCTTGGATAAATGCCTACACACACCCAACCAGTGCCCAACAGTGCCAGGCTGGTTCACACCTAGCCCCAGCAGGATGCACGCACCATCTCACGCTACCCTGAGGGGATCTTCCAGCCTGCCTACTGCATTGCTCTGCCGTCTGCAAGGAGGGGTGGAGGAGCGAGCTAGGGAGGGCAGTACCTCACTCAGCACTCTCATCTGTCACAGCCAGTGTGCAGGACACCTGTGATTCAGGCTTTGCAATGCCAAGCCTAGGTCATCTATCTTGCTGGATTTTGCCTGCGGTCTGTGCCCTGCCTAGCCCTTATGAAGGCTGTTGAACTTAACTGGGCAAGAACTCTGAAAAGTGAAAAAGTCTTTTCTTGTATTTGGTGGGTATTTTCTGGTAGAGGGGAGAAGAGAGGGCAAATCAACACTTACAATACTGAAATAACAGCAAGCAAACAAAAATTTTCAGTGTAAGGCATGTTGGCAGGAACATGCAGTGAAAGTTAGAAGGCCTGGCTAAGGAAAAGAAACAGGCGATTTTAAACGAGGACCAATTGTATTCAGCAACTTTTTAGCTCATTCACTTTGGCTGCTCCTATTTCCCACCTGCTGTTCCGCCAGCCTCTTCTGGATTTCTTGGTCATCACAGATGTCATAAACAACAGGCTTAGAAAGTTCTGACTCAATCCGGGCCAGCCAGGTGCGAAGGTTACTCATGTTTTTGTCCAAAAGTTGTATAAAAGCAAATGTTTCCTTCAGTTTCTTCACCCTAAGCAAACCAGGAAGAACATTTTGTTACAGAGATCTGTAATCAGTGGAAATTATGTTAGCAGAAGGTGACAACAGGACTTACTGAAGGACTTACTGTCACACCAACCTGTTGTCTGTAAATCAGAGCTGTATTTTAGCCAAAAACTACCTAAACTGGCTCAGCAAGCCTCTGCTCTACAACTGCAGGAAGGTCTTGTGTGAATTAATGAAACTAAATGAGCAGTGTGAATTTCTGTAGCCTTATTCATCTGCTCTAGTGAGCTTTCCAGTCAGTTCCTGGACATTTGTCCCAGTGGGTATTTGTACTGTAACATGCTGTTAGTTACAAACAAACTGAAGTGGGTATCTATTTGGCCTGATTTGCCTGCTGTGAATGATGTTCAAGGCTTCCTTCACCAGCCACCAGGCCTACCCTCAGCAGGAGGGCTACGAGCAAGGTACCGCTCTGCCAATGGAGACAGAATTGTGGCCACACCACAGGTCCAACATTCTGGGCAAACTGATGCGGACAGGAGAGGAGAAGACCTGAGCTATTGCAGCTGCAGACCTTACAGTGCTACGAAGACATGAAAAGCTCTTCTGAACAACAAACCAAAAAATGCGGGGAGGTGCCAGACTCTCCTGGTGTGTGAAAATGAAAAAAAAACAATGCTGAAAAAGGGAGATATCCAACAGCTAGAGAAAGTCATATATCAGACAAGCAAATAAACTGTAGAGAACATCTACTTTTCTTACAGCTGTTAGCAGCACATCTCTCAGAACACTCAAACTTTGCTTTACTCACAGCCTTTACAGAATATTCCCATGTCAAAACCCTTTATCAGCCCCTCAGACAATCCAAGTAGCATATTTATACATTTTGGCAAATCTGTCCTCATGTGTTGGAGGAATAGCTGTTAAACCCCTGCTCTCAGGTCTCTCCTTGAAATTCTCACTTACTGTCATTCCCAACAAAAATCACTAAAAAGCCCAACACTGGGGTGACAATTATCTCTTCTGACTTCAGATTGATACCAGAGCTTGCCATCTAGACTTAGGTAGTTGATGGAGGAAAAAAAAGTCTAGACCATGACTTTCGTCAGACCTGTTTTAAACATCTAGGTTACATGATCGGATAATCTGTACCAAAAAGCCCTTATTTCTCTCCATGAACTGCAGTGGTCTGTAATGCAGTACTATAAACACCAGACATTAAAGTCAGGTGAAATTATTTCACTCCTGCCCTAGGGAGAACCTATTTCTTAGTCAGCATAATTTCCCCACACAGCCCCTCCTAGCCTCTTTCATCCCCCTGTTGTCTCATTCTCTCTCTATGCCTTGAGGTGGATTTTTGGACAAATGCAGGTTTCTGAATTAAACCTTAAGTGACTACCTGGTCTAAAAACTGCTCAGATCAGCCCCATTATCTAAATTCAGTGCAGTGCAAAAAGTTTAGCATGAATTGCAAAAAGGCCAAAACATTTCCCATTTATTAGCTATTATGACCTATTTGTCAAATGTTGCAGGGAACTGTCAGCAGCTAAACAAAACCAGCAGCTGGGATTGGAAGGACAGCTTGTACAAGCGAATCACTACACGTCCCAAATGCAGGGGGCTGTTGTGAGGTCTGAGATGAACCCTAACATACACAGCTGCAGCAGCACTGTGCAAGCTAGGAATGGGGCTGGGGGAGAGGTAGGTGTAATCTCATCTAATGCAGGCAGGGACAGATTACATCAAGACAGAAGTGCCCTGACAGTGTTCCTGGCTGCTGGCTTCATGCAGAATAACTGCCCCTCCTTGCAGGGAAAATGAGCAGTTTCCTGGCCCACCGTCCTGCCTGGCTGCCAAGCTGTCCCAGCAAATTTTCGAGGAGAGGGCTCCAAAAAGCCTGAGTCTGAGTGGGTCTTGCAGTCTCCTGTGGTAGCACATGATATAACAAGAAGAGATGTGTAAGACAGCTAATTCATGATGAATATCTCACTGTAAGCAACAACCGATCTTACTAGCAATCTTCAGGTGGCCTAACATGACACGTATGTCAGCTAGACACTTGATTTAAGGTGAAACACTTATGGAGGAGATGTGGGAATGATTCTGCTGGATTTGTTCTGTCCTGCTGATTACTGCAAAGGCACGGGGTAAGGCCAGCAAATTTGGGGTCTCATATGGATTAGCAGCATGGGAAGCAGTTTCCCCTAACCTCTTGTTCCAGAAGGATCAGGCAGTATTTTCAGGCAGTTTTACAAGGTGGACAAGAAGAAAACAATCCTATATTAGGACTCCTGGAAAGTATATAGCAACTCTGCCCTCTCCAGAACATAAACTTAGTCTTGCCTGGTTTATCCTGCAAGCCATCCTGAAGGATCTGGCCCAACTCTGTGGTCCACCTGCAAAGCCAGCAATACTGGTGTAAAGTGCAAAGCAGCTGTCTCTGCCTCTTTACACTGATGGTGTTTTCCACTGCTGCAGCTGATAGAGGAAGCCAGTGGATGACAAAAGCATTCAGCTGCTCCTGCACTCATTAACAAGCTCTTTTCAGAGCTCTGCTCTCAAGTTCAACCCTGAATGCAGAAGACATCTGGCTCCCAAGCAAACAGCTGCTGCATAAATCTTCCTGCTCCTAGTCCCGCTTCCACTAAGCAGTTCTCAATGAAGATGTCACAGTCCCATAACCATAAAGTATTTTCCTGCGCTGTCACAGGCTGGCAGCAAACCACCCAGGAAGCCCTAGTTCTCACTCCACCCTCTCCCCTGCTCCTGTCCCACCAGCCCATTTGATCCAGTTAATTATAACACCCTGCAGGGCCTGTGGCTTACTGAAGACCGACCTGGGAGCCCTTCCTGCTGGAAAGATGGGACAATACAGGCTGTGTTGAGCACTGAAGGCAGGAACCACTAGAAGAGACCAGAGGAGTTTTAACCAAACACCTACACCATGGCACTGTTAATTCTGCATGACTTCAGGCCAGTCAGAAGGAAACAAGGCTTGACCTTCGCCCTGTCCAGGGCATAATTTAGTCCAGCAATAATGTATTCTCTACATGTTCTATGATGCTAGCCAGGTTTGTAAACACATCCCCCCCAACGGAGCCACCTAACCTAGCCTGCCCACTAGAAGGAGTGCGGCCCCACTGACCATTTCTGCTGCCAGTGCCTGTCACAGACAAATTTCTTTCCATCTTGATTAGTGCAGAATGATGCAATATAAACCCCTTAAAAATGAATGGCACATGAATCAAATAGCACCATGCAGAAAGGAGGAGTCCAAATACGCCAACGGCATAAACATGATTGGGGGAGTGTGACAGGGACCTGTCTCAGCACTCATCCACACTTGACTGCAAGCGAGAGGTCAAAGAACAAACTCACCCCAGCACAGTTGCCATCACAGACGCACCAAGGTATTATCTAATTTAATTTGCCACATATTTGGGGAAGAATATGGCATTTGTCAGTCATTGAACCTCCCTTAATGCTCTAAGTCAATAATCTCAAACTTCAGCTAAGCAGCCAGAAAATAATAAAAACCTAACAGAAGCTCACATTAGTGCAGTTCGTAAATAGAAAGGTGGTCTTCTCCGGATGTTCACATTGGCTGGTTTGTTCTTGTGACAGTCAGCAGACACCAAGCCCAAGGTAAAGGGCAGGGCTCTACACTGAAGCAACAGGGGAAATGGTGAGAAAGTTGAGCATCCTCATCAAGCACCTGAGCTTGCACACAAGTCAAAGGGAACTGCCACTTCTCTGGCTAAAGCTCAAAGAAGAATGTAGAAAAATGCTACTTACATCCATAAAAGTCTCACATTTGGAACAACCAAGCTGCTGCATTTCTGCACACTGCAAGTATTCTTGTAAATTATCTGCTATTTCGAGATGCATCCTAAAAGGACAATTGGTGCAGAAAGACAGGCCTGGGAGCTGAGCACAGGTGTGCAGCCCCTGCAGGCCCCCAGGGCTGGGGGCAAAATCTCCCCCCACATCCAGGTGACAATCATCCAACACACAGTGCATCAACAGCAATAAAACTTCAAGTGCAGCAGAGCAAACAAGCTCCTCCCAGTTACCCACAGCGTGCCACTACTGCTGTTTGAAATTCTTCCCATACAAAGTATAATTCTCAAATTAATTGGCCCTGGATAAAGGCCTACTTATGCACAGTTCACTTCCCAATGAGAATCTGCCACCTTTCAATATTTCAACATGCTCCCAGAAGCAAAAAATAATTAAAAAAAATCCAAATAATAACACATTTAATCTAAAAAAACAACTCAAATATCTCTTGTACTTTGCCACGTGCCCAGCCTTCAAGGCAACCTGATTCAAAACAGCGCTTAGAAACAAGCATTAGGCGCACGGAATAAGTCAAACAAAGGCAGCTTCTAAATGTCTTGATCTTTCCACCAAACCACCAGTGGCAGAAAAGGAACAAAAGTTGTAGATTATAATTAAAAGCTGGCTGCAAAAGTGAACAGAAGGACTAACTGACCTGACTCGAGATTGGATTTGGGTCTTAATACCCCATGTGAAGCTGCCAGCATTGGGTTACAAGAGAAATGAATTAGGTTGTTTGAGGCTGAATTGTTGCAGGTCCTCACAAAGCAGCAGAATATTTTGCAGTAACTACTCAGGAATTATCTGTAAGCCACTTCCAGGTTGACTGAAGTGTGTTCACACAAACATAAAAGATGACAAAATGCCTGCCAGCTGTATTCCATTAGCTGTCAAAGTGCTGCAGGAAGAGACACGGGAGAGCTCAAAAGGTAACAAATAACGCTCAAATTTTTGTGTCTAACAGAATGAAAAACATCCTGATGTCATTCACAAGCACAAATGTCATTCTAGCCAGGTAGAAAAAGACATGCCATACATTTATTTTTTAACAGCAGAAGGGCTGCCATTGCTCTGCCAGCTGCCAGGGTTGTTTACTCCCCTGCACAGCAAATGAGATGCACGAAGCCCAGAAACCTTTGTTCAGCGAGGTGCGGGGCGAGCTTAACCAGGGAGGGACAAAAGACCCGACTCCGCGAGGTGATGTCAACGGCAAATTTTGGGCAAATCCGCATACAACGCGAGGACATTTCTCTGGCGCTGCTAACATGACAGGAAGCCCCTGCGTGTGTGGGTTGCGTTAGCACAGCACACACGGACGCGCTGCAGGGAGGCTCTCTTCGCATCCCCCTGCCAGCTGCTCCAAAAGGTTGCTGCCGCCGATCTCCGCCGTCTTGGGTGCAAACCCCAAAATCACCCGATTTTAACCTAGAGGCCCTCCGGGCTGTTCCTCCAGCTGAACCTCCGAGCGCAGCCCGCTTGCTCAGCCGCTTGTCGGAGGCCGACTGCAGCGAGGCGCTGCGGAGCCGGCCCCCCCCACCCCACCGCCCCACGGCCTCGGCCCTGCCTGCTCCAGCGCAACCCACGGCCACCGCGCCCGAAACAGCACTTACGGTTCGCAAGAAAAAACCATTCCTCAGCTTGCAAATCCCCAGCTGCCAGGGGACCGAGCGCCTGTGCAACCACGGCACGCATGGGTGAGGAAACCCCTCCTCCACAGATGCCCTATTTATTCGCCGCTTTAGCATCCCGCGCTGGGGGGGGAGGCTCGCCCGTTCTCCTCCCCGACCCCCGAACTGGGGGCTCTCCCCTGTTTTAAAGACCCCACCCCCTCCCCACCTTTGAGTTTGGGGTTGGCATTTTACCTGGCAAATGGCCGCATCCCTCCTCAGAACAACCCCCCGAGAGCTATATTCTGACACAAGAGAATTAGCACAGGAGGAAACGCACGCAGAGCGGCTGCCCGCCGCTGGCGACAAAAGGTTGCAGGCTGGAGGCTTCGGCACGGAGACAGGTGGATTCGGTGCTCATTTCATCTCTCTGCTCGTGCAAAAGCAGAATTTGAGCCTCAGACCAGACCAAGATGATTTTCAGCAGAGTAAATTTGAAGCAAACCCCAAAAATCAAGATAAAGTACATCCACACACAGGCACCACGCACACGGACGTATCCTTACTTCCACTGCGTTCTTCTTTGTCGCCTTTACCATTATATCCCAGGTATTTTAAGTACGAATTAAATCTCCCACACACAGCCCTGTCCTCTGTTTAACCTCCCCGTGCAGGCGGAAGGCCTCCAGAGCAAAGGAGCCTGTTACACTGGAGGACAAAATAACCCCTAATCTTTTATGATATCACTCATTTGTGGAAAAACACACTGTCATAAACTGTGTGTTATGACTGCCAGCGAACATGGGGCAGGAAAATAACGCGGAAGTCAGAGAAACTTGGATTAAAAGTCACTCCCCACCCAGCAAATATCAGCATGAAACAAAAAAAAAGTTATGGTAATCCCACCAAAAATGCAAGGAATGGGTTGGAAACCAAAGGTTTCTCAGTGTTCAGGTGATCTGCAGACCTGTGTTAGCTTGCCAGTCACTCACACAACACATGGCAGGAGAGAAAGCACTTGGCAGACACCTGCACTGTGCGCAGCTAAATCACACCCAGGCTCCGGTCACTGACATTTCAACCTGATTATGGCCCAGGGAGGTTCAAACGCATCCAGAACAACAGGTCTGAGACAGAAGACATGGGAATGACCCTCCCTGTGGGACCGGAGGGCACTGGGACGGGCGATGGCCCACAGAAGAAACAGACAGTGCTGGCACAGGCAGCTCCCCCCGCTCCCAGCGCACCTCAGCACGCGTTGCATAACCCAAGTAAGCCCAACCATCCCGCATGATAGGATAATGAGTCCCGTCACAGCTTTTGCACCGAACAGAAGCATAATCCCTGAAGGACAGGGAGCCCGGAGAGCAAGCAAAGAAAGCAGGCACTTTGCGAGTGATATTTCAACCGCACAGGTTATATTCTTTTTGCATCAAAATGATTTAAAAGAAATGAGATTTTACAGTGGTACTACCATGAACCAGTATAATTCTGCTGAACTTGGCTGTATGGCGTACACAGGGGCCTCACTGCAGCACACTTTGCTTCACTTGCTATGCAGTACCGATCTGCAGCAATCTACACGACCTTTGAGCTCGGAGCACACACGACAGAAGGGCTGCACGGCTGCGGCTGCAGTGGGGTAGGACAGCACAGTAACACGTGATGCCTGATGGGCTGCCCTGCCAAAGGGCATGTGATGTGGCAGCAAATACACACAGGGAACAGCTTTAGCTTGTTCCTCTCTTACTGCAACCGGAGCTGCTTCAGGTTCTTTGGGAATTAACCATAGAATCACAGAATGGCTTGGGTCGGAAGGGACCTTAACGCTCCCCCAGCCCCAGCCCCTGCCGGAGGCTGGCTGCCCCCCACCAGCTCAGGCTGCCCAGGGCCCACCCAGCCTGGCCTTGAGCACCACCAGGATTGGGGCACCCCCAGCTGCTCTGGGCAGCCTGGGCCAGGGCCTCACCACCCTCTTAGCAAAGAATTTTCTCCTAATATTTCAGCCAGTCTGTTCAGGAAAGCAGTGGAAAACACCTTGTATCTGCTTTGCTCAGTGTAGGAAGGGGCTGACTTCGGTTACTGCAGTTTTAGTTTCTTGGACCCCACAATGAGGGCTGTCAGCTTGCAAACACAGGAAAAAAAATCTAATTGCCAAGGATCCACATTTAAAACAATGAGGCAGATTTGGCCTTGCTAGCTTTCCTGCATTGTCATGCTTGCATTAAAATTCAGTCATTTTAACCCATTCCTGCCACATACACAAGACATACCTTCCTCCATGAACCAGAGCCACCAAGTAAGAAACCACACTCTCTTCCACAGCACCATGGAAGTGCCAAGAGCTGCAGAATGCTGGGAGGCACAGAATCTTAGAATCATAGAATGCATCACAGAAGCATAGAATCAAGAGCCCCGGTAGCACGCCGTGATCGTATAGTGGTTAGTACTCTGCGTTGTGGCCGCAGCAACCTCGGTTCGAATCCGAGTCACGGCATTGCCTCGGTGGTGCCGCAGCACATGGGCCCAGACATTTTCCCCAGCTGGAGTACTGCATCCAGGCCTGGAGCCACCAGCACAATAAAGATGTGGAGCTGCTGGAGTGGGTCCAGAGGAAGCCATGAGGATGACCAGCGGGCTGGAGCACCTCTCCTATGAAGAAAGGCTGAGGCAGCTGGGCTTGTTCAGCTTGGAGAAGAGAAGGCTCCAGAGGGACCTCATTGAGGCCTTCCAGTACCTAAAAGGGGCTTGTAAACAGGGGGGAGACCAACTTTTTACACAGTCTGATAGTGACAGCACAAAGGGAAATGGTTTTAAACTAAAAGAGGGGAGATTCAGTTAGATGTTAGGAGGAAATTTTTTACTCAGAGGGTGGTGAGGGACTGGCACAGGCTGCCCAGAGAAGCTGTGGGTGCCCCATCTGTGGAGGTGCTCAAGGTCAGGTTGGATGGGCCCTGGGCAGCCTGATCCAGTGACAACCAGGGTGACAACCCTGCCCATGGCAGGGAGGGTGGATCTGTCTGGGCTTTTGTCTTGGGTCCCTTCCAAACCAAGCCATGGCTTAACCCAAGAATGGCTCAAGTTAGAAGGGGCCTTAAATATCACCTAGTTCCAACCCCCGGAATATGTATTTGTTACTGTACAGACCAGCCTACACACCCCAAACCACTGGAGGCAGCCATGGATGAAGGGGGTGGCTTTCATGAAGGCTCAGGACACCCACCTGCAGCTTGCAGGTGCTGCTCCTGTCTGCCTGCAGGCACTGTGCACACAGCAGCGTGGGAAACAAACCCTTCCCACTGGGTGGGAAGCAAAGCGTGACGTTTGCGTCGGTGGCGAACAGGCCAGGGAAAGGACAACGAGGGACTTGCCTGTGTGCACAGCGCAGGTCCCTGCCAACTCTTTCTGGTTAATGCAGGCATGGCCTGGGAGTGCTGCTGCGGAGCACACTGGGGATGTCAGTGCCACTCCGTGGGTTTCTGGCTGTCTGCCCATGCACATCCAGGCAGTGCACTCCCTCTCCTGCTGTTTCGGGCCTCCTCTTGGGTGGGTGTGCAAGAATGCAGTGGTTTCTTGCAGAGTGCTGTTACAAGACCAGTAACCAAAGAAAAGCAAGAGACTTTTGATGCCCATTTTACAGTCAGCACAAGGCTCTCTTTCTGCTTCTCAGTATGTTTATATTTCCTCTTTATCAACAAAGACTTCAGCACAAGAACCTGCACTGGTAAGAGTATCTTCTGAGACGAACAGAATTCGTTTGTTCTCCTTCCCAGGCACTCCACTGCCTTAATGGTTATTTTATCCCATTAAAATTAACATTCTGAGACCTTTCCAAGTTTGCACCATGCCACCCTCCGGCTGCAGCGCATGCCGCAAAGCTTTTGTCACTACCCAAGCTGAGCACCGGCGTACAATGAAAGCGTTAAGCCCTGCAAGTGCTGCCATATGGCAAAGCTGAGCTTGTCACCATGAACTAAGAGAATTCACTTCAAGGACTAAATGGGGAGCTCACCTAATTTGCCCATCTGTCCCAGAACATTTATTGGTTTAAAAAGGTGCAATAAGCTATCAGGTGGAATGTTCTGTATTGATAAATTGGCTTGAGACCGGTTTGCTTTCATTTTGGTGTCACACAGAAAAACACATACAGCAACACAAGGAGGACTGATGTTACCCAGGTTGCTGGGTCAGCCATGGAGACATTAGAAACCACAGAACTGAGATCACCGATAAATCCCAACTGGATTCCATTGTGGATATGGGCAATTTTATACTCTCTAGCCACAGTGTCATACAGTGCTTGTCTACTAGAAAGATTCAGTGCCCAGGATGGAGGGCTGGTTTTCAACACACAGCTATTCAACAGATACTTTCTCCTCCAATAAGATTGCCTCCCTGCCACAGCAGAGATTAGTGATTTCCCACCAGGAGCATTCCCATACCACAGCCACAAGCCTTTCCCAGGCCCTCCAGCAGTCCTCCCTGGAAGACTTGCTCCATCCCTGTTACCTTCCTCAAGAAATGAAGCAGTGCCCCAGACAAAGCGCTGTGTCCAGGAATGCTGCCATGGTGACAGCTGTGCAGCACTGCTGTCTCTCCACCGCTGTGCAGCAGTGGGTACACAACCCCTGCACCGTGCCCTACAGCCTCCAGCCTCCCTGGAGCCAACCCATCCTGCACGTTGATTGGAGCCGGTGATGGCTGAGATTCTGTAAAGACATCTGTGATGTCCTCATGCAATAAGGCTGAGGCAGATTTTGACACCACACTGTTCTCATGTGCACTTTTTAGCACAGCTTCGGTATTTTTTACTCTTTGTTTTTAAAGGGATTTTGTAAAAGAAAACTGAAAAGGAAGGAGCATGGGGCATCACAGCCCACACTCACGGGTTACCTCCAGTGCCAGGCTTCTTGCTCTGCTCTCTCATGAAGGGGCCCAACTTGTGTCCCATCTGTGATCAGTAGGACTGCTGCTTCCTCTCCAGTGCCTGAGCTTAGGAGGTGCCACCCAGAAGTACAGGAGGGGCCCCCTCTTTCGTGCCCCAAAACACAGCACAATGTCAAGAACAGGGCAAAATAAATCCTTCACCTGGTGTGTCTAGTTTGGAGGGTGTTTATAACCAAGCAACCAACAAC
This sequence comes from Alectura lathami, assembly GCA_013399715.1. NCBI lineage: Eukaryota > Metazoa > Chordata > Aves > Galliformes > Megapodiidae > Alectura > Alectura lathami. The sequence goes on along the minus strand of VXAV01007196.1, from coordinate 415,295 downwards.
AGCCCAGATGCCAGCCCTGCCCCACACAGCAAAGTGAGGGGGGAGATGTGCTACGTCCACACGCTGAACCACCTCTCCTTTAGGCATTAAATCCAAGAGGGTCAGCAAAGCCCACCGTACTGCCTGATAACCTTGGACCTGCTGCTTAAAACAACCTTCCACCAGGTCCTTCCAGGTCATTACCCTGGTGCTGAATGCAGAATTGACAGAAATCACAAGCAGAAGCTGGTACACTCCACACCTTTGTGGATAAGAACACAGGAGCTGTCATAAAGCATCACACCAGCTTCCCAAGTAGCTGCAGTACCCACTTGGATATTCAATACTGGGAGATACAGTGATGCTTTAGGCAAATCCACATTAACAGACCTCAAAGCACCACCATATACTTTCCTAAAGATAAAATTTAAGACATTCCAGGCAGAAAAACAAGAGCTCTGTTGGCAGAGACTATTTGAGTAAGTGCCAAATCTCTCTATATCCAATCAGTTCTTTAACATATTTTCCTAAATATTACTAGAAACATGCCATGTTTACCTGTTTTTGTTACCATGTATTTTAATCTGCATTTAAAAATTGCTACAATTCAAAAACAACAGCAAACTAACATATCATAAAGGTGCTTTAGAAGTGACACTTCACCTTATGATGAGAACAGAAAAAGTGCAGTTATAAAAACAAAGTGTTCTTTCCTACACCATACCAAATACCAATATACCTTGAGACAGACGAACTGTTGCAGGACTTTATCTGCAGACAGTTAGACCTTAAGAAGGCAGCTTCTGCCTAATCATTCATGGCTCATGTGTCACCATTAATTCCGATCTCATTCCTGATGAAGATCCAGCACACTTGGCGCTATGTTCTTACAGCACAGCCACCCTTCACCCGAACCAAATGTTAACTGAGTAACAAACCTTCTGCAGGCATAGGGAAGCAGGTTACAGGCACAAAAAAAACCAACCAATCGAAAAAAAAAAAAAAAAAAACAAAAAAAACGTAGGAGATAAATTTAGACCTTTCCTTTTTTTTTTTCAGGAGCATCCCCCTCCTGAACTGTGTGTGGTAGAAACTCAGACGTAATAGTGAAAGGGCATCATCTCCATAAGGTTAATACTAAAATAATTTGTGATGTTCTTAACTCTGTCAAATATAATACAGATGTTGAAGCCTTTAAGAAGAGGTCATTGGCTTTATATGGTCATTATCATTATATAACTCTGACTGACTACAGAGACAGGCCAGGAATCTATTCCCAAATTCCATGCATTCAGATATACAAGGGGGAAACAGAGGCTTATTCTAAAACAGCAGGATCTCCTATAGAGCCTAAATGAACTCCTATCATACAGCCTTAGAATCAAGTCGCAGTTGACACATGCACTAAAAAAAATCACTTTGACTCTTTCTTTTATATGGCTCTCATGATTACCATTATATTTTATATGAATTCTTACACCCTGCCCTCCAGCATTAGATAAATTAAGATGTCTGGTGCCATAACATAGCAGTAAGTCATAATAAAGCAAAAAGTTAACTTCAGTTTAATTTGACTCTCCACAGTAAATTTTAACAGAATTGAAAAGCTGTCTCAGTTTGTTGCTGATGGTTGAGCTTCTGACTTTTATTTCATGTAAAACACTGAAAATCATTTGCTTACCGTGCTCCAATGACATCAAAGAGGTGCTGCCAGCGATCATTGATTTTGTTGAGTTTATCATCTATTTCTGCAACTCGGCTCTTGTTGCTGGCCTTGATTAGTTGGTCGCCCATTTGTTTCAACTGAAGCTTATTTTCACTGAACAGGTTTATTTCTTCCATGCAATCCTGATAAATATATACAAACATTGCTTAATTCCTGGGCAAAGAAAACCAAACTATTTATTTCCCCATGTTTGTGATATGTGGACAGGTTTAGCTTGGAATGGCTGAGGTTTTTGTATTATTTCATAAAACTTTCACTTCAACAACAGAAAAGAAAAAAAATAATCAAAAAGTCTCAATCGAAAAGCATTCTCACAACAAAGCCACAATGAAAAAATAAGCTGCTTAAAGACTTGCAAATGCCAGGAGTTAAGTACTTCTAAAAATAGCAGTTTAATGTTCTAAATTTGCCACCGCTTTCCTGATTTAGCTTATTTTTTTTCAATTCAACTACTTCAAAAGAACCCAAATTCAAGACTAGGATGGCTTTATTTTGCTAGCATTCTTATCCAGAGGATATCTGAGATTAGATATTGAGATCTTTAAGCCATGGGAAGAACACAGTAGCAAAACAAAACAAACAAGTCTGGTTCAAAATAAAATTAATACAAAAGTATTACTCAACTGCATTGAATACTGAGAAAGGGCAGAATTAGGTTTTATTTTTGGTTGTGGTAACTTCTCATTTGCCTGGCATCATTCAGTCCTTTCTTTGCCCTCTGACTGTCAGTTTCACAACAGCTGACCCGGGAGGAGGTGGTGAGATGCTCCCAGGACACCAGTGATCCCTAGCAAGGGAAGACCTAGGCAGTGCCGTACGTGCGGTTGTACCCAACACCCGCAACAGCTCAGCCCCTCACCAGGACAACTCACATCACACTCATGCCTAAATGCAGTCAGGTGGCGTTCCTGTTTTGCATTTTGCTCCAAGTCTGAACATCAAGAAGAAGATGAGAGCTTAGGATAGAGTAGCTCAACTTCTCACAAAAGCCTGTACACGCTGTTTTTACGTCCTCTTGTCACTTCAGGAGGGAAGGGAGAGATGAGGAATGGCTGCTCTACAACCAGCTATCAGGCTGAAATGGAAGGAAAGTGGTGTTGCTACTTACCTTCTGCAATTTGTCTATCATGTCTTCAATGCTAACATCTGCAGTCTGTAGCACCTGGCTTTCCATTTGTACCAGCCAGGAGCATAGCTCCTTGTTCTTTTCATTGAACACAATCCAGGCGTTGAGTCTGTCCTCGATCTCCTGCTTACGAAGGGACACCTATGGATAAGCACATAAATTAACTGCTGGCAACATCTCCCTCAGGAAGGAAACCAGTGATTACAAACCCCCTAATTTCTCATCTGCATTTGATCATGTTCCGTTTTGCAGAAGCACTTATTAAATATCTGTAGCTTTCTTTTCAAAGCCATCAAGCAGATTGTTATTTTGGATAGCAGAGCTAAAAGTTGACTAGCAAACACCAGACTCTCTCCCCCAGAAGAATTAAGCTGAGTGACAGCTTTATAAATAATGAGATTATGTAACAAGTTAAATATTGCTCAGTGAAAATCTGGAAATGCCAAAGTAATGTAAAATATATAATTGCCACACACTACTTAATATGGTCCCATATATAACACAAAAGAAGTAACACCCAGGTAAGCTCTTTCTTCTGTAAGAGAAAGTTTGCAGCTATTGACTGCAGGGCTGTTTCTTTGTCTCTATAAACACCTGTTCTCTTTCCATTTGCTGATTAGCTTTTGGAGAATTTCCAAAACAGCAGCATCAAGAATCTAAGCTTTGTCTTGAAAACTGTGATTTTTTTCCTCAAAGTTACATTTGCCAAATGGATAATCAAGTTGTCTAGACAGAAAAATTAAGGTCTGATTCCACCTGAACCAGCAAAGTTAGTATCACTGCTCCAGCACTTCAGAAAGGAGCAGGCTCACTCTTCTACCAGTGGATAGCACTTATTCCTTGCCTATGGGTTTTAAATACATATTTGTATTCATTTATCTACTTTGCTGGATTCCTGTACTAAGATATACAGGAGAAATAAAAGTGGCAAATAGCCACTCCATAAACCACCCCATGGCAAGAAACGTATTCCCTCTTCACATCTAATGTGCCTCTCATACATGACTCCTCAAAATGCCACAGCGTAGTGTGGAAGCAAGACCAGTTCCAGATAACACCAGGATTAAAATGGGAGGCACCAAGTGATCTTTTCCCACTATATTGCTTTTGTCCTTAAAATTCTTTTTTTTTTTTTTTTTAAAGGAGGTGAAACATTTCTAAATCTTTCATGCTGATCTCACTTAAGAGATGCAAAAAAAAGCACAGTCTTAGGACACAGGGAAACAATCTCTGAAGATCATCATGGGAAAAAGACTCCAGGAGTCCCTAGGGACCTAAGAAAGTCTCCCAAAGCCCTAAGAGTGCTTCTGCGATGCCCCCTTGTACCCTCAGACTCAGAGGTACGAAGGGAAATCTCTCGTCCTTCCTCCACCACTTGCAGCATCTCCTGTGTGTTAACTTCATTAATAGGGGAGACTATGCATGTCAGCAAAACCATCATTAAATCCTGAACCAATCCCAACTCATTGTTGCCCTCTAAGCGTGGGGCAATGCAGGACTTTAAGAGCAGAAAACACCCTTTAGTCAGCTAACCAATAGAGACTGGGGGTAAAACAGGAGTTGGGCAAAAAATCCCAGACAAGCTTTTAGGAACAAGAGCCCTTTGCACCATGCCTTGCTTGCTTTGAGCACTTCCTCCTCAGACCAGCTGCCTCGCTGCCAGCTCAGTTCTGCATCCCCGCTGTGATGCAGGAGCTCCCTGGGCATTCCCAAGGGACGCTGCAGGTACACCAAAGAGCTGGCATCCCTCCCGGATGCTGGCGTTCGCTAGGACGGGACGCTCATTCATAGGAACAGTTAAATCTCTGACCTACATGTACCTTGCCAGGGCAGCTACGTAAACCCTAATCCCCTGAGTTCATCTGCTCATTAACTGTGTTTGTGCCCCTGCCCCGTCCAGCACAGGCATCTGGCTGTCCTGCTCCCATGGCCGTGACAGCTGCAGTCGCGTCTAGCGCTTAAAGGCTTTCACATCTCTCCATTTATACTGCAGATTGTTTTCACACAATACATCTTGACTCCTCTAATTTGATAGCCCAAACAAAGCAGCGTGCTAGCAGCAGAACCAATCGTCTGCTGACACTCATACACTGAGCATCAGTGCAGGCTCTCCAGAGGCTCATTAGGGCTGTGTAAACATTTCAGTATGTCCCTCTGCTGCAGCACTGAATAGATTTCCTCCCACTATAAATTTTTGTCTAAAACTTAAGTAATATTTATTTCACCCCTTTCTTCTCTTCGAGATAGGCAGGCAGGCCTGTATGTTGTTCCTTCAGAAAATCCAAGCAGAAATTTTGACTCTGTACTAAAATTACTACATTCAGAAGTATACAACTCGGATAGGCTGTAGTTGGGTATATACAAAAGGCAGCTCAATTCACAGGGCTGTTCACCACAGTTCAAACAGAAGGCATGAGGAGTTCACAAAAAAAAAAAAAAAAAAAAGGAAAAAAAAAAAAACAAACTTCCTTCATTTATAGGCTTAACTACAGAATCCATCAGGAAAATGGCTCGGGCTTCTTCATGGGGGGGAGGGTATCACTGGCATTATTTTCAGAGCTCAGAAACAGTAACAGAGACAACATCTGCTGTAGATGAACTGTCTAGCTTAAGGCAAAGATACTAAATCCTTCTTTCTCATTGCAAGGCCCAAAAGAAACCCAAATAACTATTTCATCACACCAAAGTTTGTGAAATAAACATAGCTGTTCGTTCTTTGCTCTGGCAATATTCCCACCAAGATTGCTTTACCTTTGCCTGAGTAAGGGTTTGCCATGAAACACTAACTTGCTTCAATACTATTTTTTTTGCAAACCGTGAAATAAAAGCTCCTGACTTTTGAGTAAAGAGAGGCAAGAGTTTGTCTTGCTGACATGCAGAGCCATCCAGAGTAGCTTAAGACCCTGAAGTATTTTGCTTCTTCCAATCCTGTTAACAGGGCAAAGTAAACACACATTCAAAGTGCATAATAACCAAATGAATCAAGTTCATGTGACTTTGCTGGTCAGTTTTCCCCAGCTATTTTACATACAGAACTAAATTAAGTGTAATAACAACATGTCACAAAGCACCCAAATGTTCCACACTGTTTTCTTGCAACAGAACAGACGAGCCAGTTCCTAGTGTAGACCCAAGAAGTCAGCATTTAGACACATTTAAGTTTTCTTTATCAACTCTCCTGGCATTCTTTGACACCAGATTCCTGTTACCTCCCCCTTCGTTTCCCTGCTTCACTCCCCTCAGGCAATTCCTGTGTTTATCCCTGTCTCCCTCCTCCCCCCGCCGTGGCAGCCCGGCACAAAGCCACCTATTTCAGTAAACAGCTGCATTTGGCTCCGTGCTATTCAGGCACTTACCAGTTACAAAGGGTTTGCAAGAAAGAAAGAAAAAAAAAAAAAAAAAAAAAAATCACAGCACTGTGACTAGGAAACAAAGGGCAAAATTCAGCCCTGGTCAGTGCACCAGGAGAAGCCCCATTCCCGTTAAACACTGCAAAAATAAGCCAACCCCCAAAGAAATCCCAAAATCCCATCTGCTAGTAGCCTGCTCCCCTTTTTCTTCCAGGCCCTATGAATAACCCACAAAAAAAAAAAAAAAAAAAAAAAAAAAAAAAAAACTGAAAATGCAGAAAACTTACTCGCAAGCAGAGCTCTTCCCACTGCCTGTGCAAATGTTCAACTTGCTCCTTGAGCACCATCATGTCCTCGGTGAGGATGCAGTGTGCCAGCTCCGCCTTCATGGCCCGCAGCTCCTTCATGTTGTGGGCCCAGTCTGCCAGCGACTGCTCCAGCTCCTGCATGGAAACGCACCCAGCACAAGCCTTGGCACTAAGCTCCTCTGGTTTCCAAACCTGCTCGCTAATCCCCTGCCTGGCCTGTGGGGGAGGAGAGGAGGGGAATGTGCAGTGCTTGTGCAGCACTCTCCGGCCGGACTGGATGGGGACCCCATGGATTTGGCTCAGGCTTGACCCAGAGCCCAGGGCTGAGCTGCTGCTCGTTCACTGGTGCAGCAGCAGCAGCCTCTGCTGTGTCCCGAAGTGCTAAAATCCTGTTTGACCCCAGAAGCTTCGCACGCTTCAGGACAGAGTTTGGGCTTTTACAGCCAGGAAAAAATGTGACCACTTCTTTGAGTTTTCAGGTTTGTTTTTTTTTTAATTATTATTTTGGCCAAGTTGTTTCTGCTTGCATTTGTTCCAAGTTCAGGTTATTTATTTAAACGCTAAGAAAATAAATTTGGTTCCCTCTGCTAATGAATGACTCCACAGCCGCTTCGTCAGATTTCTCAGAAATCTGAAGCTTTAAATTGCACATTCACATGAACATGTTCTCTCTCTCTCGCTTCCTTTCTCCGAATCCTCTTTCCCTTTACAACAGGGTTATGCACTTTTCTGATCAGTGTTAAAATTATCTCCTAAAAAGCATTATATGCAGCTGGGAAACAGGACATTCCACACATGGCATCAGGTCTCTTTTTGCAAGGTGGTCACTGGCTCCTCTGACATAAAAAGCTCTTACATAGAATCCAATTGGTGTTATTTTAATTGAAAAAAATGTGAGTGTGTCAGGAGAAGTATGCTGGGTCTAAGCCCTGTGAGTGTTTTCACAGGTCATTTGATCCAGTCGCCTAAATCCTTAAAACAATTTCTGGTCTGCTTCAACACTGGAGAAAAAAGAAATTGAGACTGAAACATTTATGCAAGTTCACAACAAATTACTGCTTACAGATGTGCAGACATGAGTTTCTCTTGATAAGGATAATGAAGCCAATGTTAGAGTTTCATGGGATTTTGCTCACCTCACATAAGGTCTAGGTCTGAGAGAAAAATAGCTTTACTGTTTAAAATGTGCAAATGCACAGAGAGTCAAGGAGGTCTTTCTCCCTCACACCATTTTGTTCCTGTATTTTATTCTACTCTAATACAACAGTGGATAGTAACAGCTGCACTGCTACTGTCTGACCCTGATGCCTCTGCAGCCAAATTTCTCTAGCTGGAATAAGGAGCTGTCTGCTGCCATTTCACAAATAGTTCAGGGTTACAGCAAGACTGCTGCTGGGGAAAAGGCAGCCAGCACTCACAAAGAAGATTTCAAACAGCTGATAATGAGTACAAAGCCCTGGCTCATTAATAAGCTTATTTTTTTCCCACCACATATGTTAACAATTCACTTCATAAAAGAATGATGAAAGACTGACCAGTCCAGACATAATGTCTCCTATCCCTTGGAAATGCTTTCTTTGACATTTAATTTTCATGGTGTACTGTGGGCTGCAAGGGCTTTTGCCACTCCCTTACTCTAATTTTCTTTCTCTTTAATTATTTTTGGATCCCACAGGTGTGCCCGGTGCTTTGCAGACTTACAAGGTCTTTTGCCTGAGGAGCATTGTGTCCAAAATGAATTGGAAAACAAAAAGCTGAGCTGAGACCAGGGGTTTTAACATCTTGTTTGAGGAACAGCTTATTTTATAAATTCAGATGGTGGGAAGTCAGCAGAAGGAGGAAAAGAAGAATACAACAACAACAACTTTTTTGCAGGAATAATCTCTCTTATGCATGCAGATTGGTCAGCTGGACTTTGCAGAATGGCAAATCAGGATGGTATAAAGGAGAGGAATTCAGGGACACTGAAAGAGCAGGTAAGACATGCATGTATAGATAAATCTAGATAAATACAATATGCCTGTTCAATACCTTAGTGTGTTCTTTCGCTTTGTAGAGTTCTTCATGTTCAACTGGAAGTGGATCTTTTACTTTATCCTTCAGCTCTCGCAGCCTGCTTTCTGATTCCTTGGTTTGCTTTCCACAGCAGTCCCAACTCTGCTCAAGGAGACCCAAGAAGTGATTAAAGGTTAAGATACTTTACCATGACATACTGTACTATATGGGTAGGTTTCAAAATAGTGTCTTCAACCCACTGAAGTAAATAATCATAGGCTATGATTATTTGGATTTCCTTTTTGATACATAGTATCACCCAAAAGAATCCAGTGCATGGATTTAGAGAAAAAATTGTACCCTCTCTTGTGTTTAAGGCATGCTTTACTGAGCATTTCTGCTTATTTTGTTATGTCCAACATGAGAGGCTTTTAGCATAAATTTGGGGCTGGGGTTCATATCAATGACAGCATTGACTTTTAAGACATGCCTATGTGCTGTCTAGCCATGAAAGCAGATTTATTGCTCTAAGGAAATAAATATTATCTGCCTTTCTGATTACAGGTGCAACAGCAGGTGGAGCAGTGAGTAATGCTAAATCCCTCTAGGCTAAATTTCAGCTCAGGCTTCACACCCCAAAGCAGGGGAGAGCTCCAGGCCATGGGAGCATGAGAGCAGAGTGGGAACATCCATTCTGGTAACAAACCTCATTTTCCTTTGGAGAGTTAGAGGACCATGCTTTTGGCTTCCCAAAAGCCCTGATGGCACATGACAGGTGCTTGTCTCAGAACCCCTCTGCATGCCTTGCTGCTACAGAGCTCAGGTCTGGGGAGTCACTGACAGATGTGGGTGCTGCTCATGCCTGGGAAGGGCATTGTCTACCTGCAGGATGCTGCCAAGCTGCGTCTTCGTCTTCTCTAGCTGGACCTGGGTGTCCCCCCAGCTCTGCTGTAGCTGGCTGAGCTCCTCCTGCAGAACAGCGCTGGTCTTGGGATCGGAGTCAACACGCAACTTCTCCCCAGCATCAATGACTGAGGAGTACATGCCTTGCCACCTCTGAAGAATCACTGCCTTACTCTTTAAAGGAAAAGAAAAAAAGTTTCTAAGCTGTTAATCATGACATACTCCAAGTAAGCCATCAATATTAATTTGCCTACAACACAAATTAGTCTATAACACAAGCAGATATGATCATTGTTTCTTTCCTTAAAGCAACAGCAGAAGGGAAGGGCTATTTGGAGTAGGAGGGAGAAGACATTCCAGCTTTTCTCACTAATGAAAAGCATGAGCATTAACTTTTAAAATCTAATGAAAATCATCTTTACACAGCAGGTAAAAATAAAGATGAAACAAATAAGGCTAGCACCAAATGGAATACTGGTAATGTGTTAATTCATCAACATTAGGTGTGTGGGAACATGATAAACCTTGGAAAGTACAAATACAGGAGTTCAATAATACATTTGGAAAGGTTTTAGATTTCCTTAAGCAAACACCAAGTTCACTGCTTCATTTTACTTTCTTATAAAACAAGGAGGTGCATAATTAAATGAAAAGCCACGACGAGTAGAATGAACAAAGGGAAATGTTTTTTCCGCAGAACACACTGCTCTGCAAAATTGCTGCCTGGATCTGTGCATCCTGCAGTGGTGGTTCCAAGGACATATGCCCTTGCAAGTGTTCTGTCTTCTGCTCCTGGCACCTCCTGTCCATCCCTGCACACGCAGGACCCACATGGTCTGCCTTGCCAGCTTCCTCCAGGCAAGCTGCAGTGACTGCACTCGGTACCCAAGTCAGTAAGATCCTCACAGACCTAGAAGACACCAACTGACCACTGTGTCTGCTTAATCCCCCTGACACCCTGGATTTTCATGTTCAGACCAATAATATTTTTAAAGTATACAAGGCTACTAAATACATTTATCAAGGAGTTTGCTAGTACAATGAGCCCTTCACATCATCACTGTTTTTTCATCCATGCTCAGCTTAAAGAAACAAGTCAGCAATTGGTTTTCCCAAAAAAAAAAAAAAGCCCAGACCGTATTATAGTTTTTTCTTTTACTGGACAGAAGTTGCTTCAATCTGAGAAGAAGAAAAAAAAAAAACCACAGATTTTCAGAAAGAGATACAGTACCTTGAAGTCATGAATTAGATTTCTAAGGTGGTAAAGGCTGTAGCAGTCCTGGCTCTTCACAGCTGTGAGGAAGCTGTTTGTATCAGCAAGGAATCTGCTGAGGCTCTGCAGGGAACTCCTGAAGAGCTGCCACTCGCTCACAAGTCCATCAATATCATTCTTCCTCTGCTGTACCAACCGGATAACATTCTGCCACTGCTCCTTCAGCAACGTGAGCTTGGAGATAAACTCTGTCCTGCAGACAACAGGTGTTGAGTGTTAAAATATTTTTACCTCAAGGCTGTGTTTTCCAGTAATTGTGATGGATTTACATTTGGAATATCATAAACTTCCAATTACATTGCCCAATTAAGCTAAAAGCTCTATACATCCATAAGTTTAGCTCTGCTCTATGTATTCCATTTTTTAAGCAAAGAAAAAAAATATGTTACAAAAATGGATAATGCAAGTCATTCCTGTTATTGTGGTACAGCAACATATGTAGACAGCAATCACAGAAACAACACCGAACACTTCTCTGAAGAACAAGAAATTTAATGCAAGTGAGACAATATCTCTCATTGTGCTGCAAAATTGATTTGTGCTTTTACCAGGCTGCACTGGGGAGTTCAGCCATCATTGTATCCTACAGCAGTGGGATGTAACTGCAAAGTGAAAAGGCTATGTGTTTTTACTGAACCCACTTGAACACTTTTTTCACTTCTCCTACAACATGTTTAGATGATCCACCACATCTATGGTTAATACAGCCCCCAGCTATCCCTTCTGCTTCTCTGCAGGAAGCCATAGCCCCCAGATTAGCTCTTTGTACAGACGAGCTTGTGGGGTTAGCTTCAACAAAAGATCTAGTAGCTTCGCTTAGTTTAGCCCTACCTAGCAGCAAGCTCTAGCAGAGAGGAGTAATGTCTTCACAGCAGAAATGCCTGAGGCAGCTGAACCTCTGCTCACAAACATTATATGCCTCTTCTTACTCTACATTGATTAAGAGAACAGTATAAGATCATAATAACAAAAAACAGGTTTAGCTGTCCTGTTCTGGATTGCATGGCCAATGACTTATTGCACCATCATTTCAGCTTGGGGCAATGTAAACAGTCTCACATCTCTGCACTTTAAAAAGTGGCGAGGTCTAGGAAAGGGAACTTAATATGCAGCATTCTGATTACCCTCTGCAGGACAGTGCCCTGTCAGACACACAGCTTCCACAACTGCAGTGAAGCAGAAGACAAGCAAGCATCAAGTAAAGGGCCAGTTCATTTACTTCTTTTTGGCATAACATCCAGTAACTATCAAAAGTGGAGTTTGAGCACCTGTGTTTTCTTCTCTTCTCACCTACTCACATTTCTGCAAAATGTGCCAGGGGATTATTTAAAGAGCAAATCTGGTCAGGAATTTGGATTTGTGTCCTCAAGAGAGCAAATGTTCAATACTGAATCCAAGGAAGAGAACCTACTCACTGAATTAACAAGATCTTTGGGAGAAAAACAAAATGCATTACCTTTTTTCTGCTTCTCCAGATTCCAAGAAGAGTAGAACTTTAGCTATGATAGAATTAAATGTCTGCTGATTTATGGAAATCTCAGTTTGCAGCATCTGAAAATACCATGAAAACAACAGTTTTAACTACTCATTGAACAACCTTTGCTGTGAAAACTGGTTCTGCGCCTCTGCAGTGACAGCACATATAATTTTAAATGCTGAAAGCTCAATTGTTTTTGACTTTTTGGACACCAGGAGGAATTTGCACCTATGTGGTAACTGAACCCAACAGGAGCTGTGTGTTACAACTAGTCTGAAGCCTGAAGTTTGCAGGACTCCTTCATGAGAAATACAATCTAGACAGAAAAACATAGAAAAGGTATAAAAAGATACGTATAAGGCTGAATTTACCCTTTGCCATGCTTGTTTTATAGCTAATTTTATTGCAATGAGTGAACTGATTTGGAGAATTATAAGAGAGAGCAAGGAACTTTCTAAGGATCCTAGTTAGTATCACTAACATGCAGAGATTTAACAGCACGTGGAATCAGCAGCAGTCCTTGGGGTACTGTGAAACTCGTCCACTGCAGTAGCACTAAGCTCACTCTAAGGGATCATGATGTTAACCATTTACCACATGATTTTTTACCTGGATTATGTCTGCTTTTCCATTTTGCTTCCACTAGGACAAAGTTTGTAGGACACCTTGCTTAGAATAGCATCCACGTGCTGCTGCTAGCATGACATGTACCTGTCCTGTCTGAATGGACAGCCATACACCTGCGAAGCACTATCCCCCTCTATAACAATACCAAGTGTTTGGGAAAATGCCAGTGAAACAGATTTCCACCAAAATTTACCAGCTGGTCAAAAAGAAAATATGCTGTAAAAATATTTTCTTTTAAATGCACTTCTTCCAGGCACCAATGGTTCCTGTCAGATGCCCAGCAAACTGCCCAGCAAGTTGCCGTGGACCACAGGCTTCAGCACTGCGGGACACGCAGGCAGGCAACTAACCTCTGGGCTGGTAAATCTGGGGCTTCCATGATGCAGGCACTTGAGGACACATTCATAAGGGTCTGATACATGCAGAAAGGGATCCATTCATTTTGGAGAAGAATTTTTAGATTTCAGAGTTTTCCTCAGAATAAGTGCAAGGTCACATTTCAAAAGAGTGAAATGCTCTGTAAAACGCTGCACAAATCTACTTTTGAAAGGAACAGTATTTCCTTAGGATTTCCTACCACCTCCATCATTCAAGATATTTCAATTTTTGGAGCTAGCTTTACCTCATATACTCTCTGTTGCTCTTGCAGTTCTTCAAACCGTCCTGGAATATTTGTCTTTAAGACCTCTTTCATTTTTTCTAGGAATTTCATCCAGTTTTCACATTTCTGAAAGAATTTCTTTTCATCATGTTGAGTTCCCTCAAGCACACTGTAAAACAAAAGAAATCATCAGAAGCTATTTTGTTGGTGGTTGGTTTTCTGCATACGTTTGCATATGGTCTAATGTAGTAGTTAGTAGTACTAAGAAGGACTTTGCTTGGCACTTTTCTACCCTCTTCACCTAGGACCATCCAGATTTTTGTTTCAAGTCACCTGGAATAGAACTTGACACTACATAACCTGGAGTAATTTGGAAGGGCAGAAATCCAACTTGGAAATCCCCCGAGAAAGTGTTTTTTTTGTTTGCATTTCAAACCTGCAACGTTCCAAAGCAGTTGCTGTTTTCTGGCTCCACTGCCGAGTCAAGCTCTGCATTTTCTTTAGGGTGAAGTCACTGAGTGGCAGCTTAATGCTTGCTTCATTCAAACTCTCTATGCTTGGAGAAAGGGCAGCAAGCTCCAGCGTGTGATTCTGGAATTAAAAACATAAATTAATTGCAATCCGAAAGCTAACCCAAAAAAATCCAACATTCCTATGTTAACTTCACAGTTTAAAGGAAACAAACGGGTCACAGTTCCCATACAGAGGGCCCACTTTTCCAATAGTATTGAACAGATACTCTAGAGCTGGTACTTGCATATCCACTTTGTACCCTACATTTAGGGTGACTGGGCAGCTGTGGAACAAGGAAGGGGAAAAGGATCTCCCATCAACTCCAAATCTGTGTGCTTTTCCTCCCCTTCCTGCAGTTCGTTTGGCCTGCAATGTATATCCAGAGTTTTTATGTACTTAAATAATTTATTTGGTGTTTGGATGAGACTGCAGTGCCATAGCCATGACACTCAGAACAAAGAATTCCTTGAATTAGGTAAGAGCTAGTATCCTACAGACACTTAAATCCCGATTATTTATCTTTTTGTACATGGGAAACCAAACATACCATGAGCAGTTCTGTGTTGTCTGTTTCTCCCTCTAGCTGAAGACTATCAAAGGCATCTGTGCAATTCTTGACATGATCCTCCAGAGTTTCAAGACAGTTCTTAAAATCCTCCAGTTGTAAAAGATTGAACTAGGATGAATATTGCATATTTACATTAATTATGAGTTGGTTTAATATACATATTTGCTACATACTCGCTATATAAAAAGGAGCAATAAGCAGTACCCTCAGGAAAATGAACAGATGTTAAATCCAAATTCCAATGTATTTGTAACTGATTTAATAAACTTCTTCATTTTCTTCATTAATACTCATTCATTATCAGTGGATAAGTGAAAAATTTAAGCCAAAGTAGATGTCAAGACACAGAATCTCCAAATCTTAAGAGATTCATATCTATCTAGAAGAAATGTGGACATCTGGGATATCTTCTTGTAGATCTGGATTGTTTTTAGGTACCTTGTGTTCATTCTTATCAAAGCAGACTGAAGCCCTTAGGTTTGTTCCAAGACATAGCTGAGAAAGTTCACAACTTACTTCCAAGTTCAGAACAAAAAAAAAGTTTTCTGACCTGTAATCATCTGGGGGTCCACTTACAAAGGCTTATTAAAGCAACACAAGCAGGTAGGAAGGTGAAACCCTTCCTTCACCTGTCCTTCTGGCTTCTTATATTATTTCTTTACATTGACGACCATAGCATCAAATTCCATTTTATTTTTTATAAAACTCAAGTTTTATTTTATATATTTTAGTTTCATTTCAATTCATGAAATACAGCTCTCTAGTGAAGAAGTTACGTCACACAGACAGCCGGTTTTCTATTCACAAAAATACCTCAAATTCATCTAACTTCCTCTGCAACATCTTCTCCAAATAGGATGCTCTCTGGAGAGGTTGCTGCTTCTCCAACAGAACGGCTTCTGCAGCTGTCCCAGCCTGCTGTTTTATCTGATCAGCCAGCTCAGAAATCTGGGAACGGCATCCCACTATGTTTTGAAGACCATGCTGTAAATTCTGATGAGAGAAGAGGAAATAAAAAAAAAAATAGAAGTCAGCAAATGAATCAGATCTTCATTCATGTGCCACTTTCATTTAGCATCTTTTGTTGCTGTAACTAAGCTCTTTTTGTTGATCTCCTCTGCGAGCCAAATTCAGCTGTGGTAAAAGCTTCAGTGTTTTACTCAGAGGATAATAGGAACTGCATCCATTGACTCCAGTGCTGGGAAAGGCACAGTTCAAAGTTCAACAGAACACCAGCCCAGGCAGTGGGTTTTACTGCTGCTACAGAAGAGATTAGGGAGAGAAATTAGAGCATCCCTCTCTACAGACTGGATTGACACTAGCAGATGGAGAAAGTGGCTCATGCTGCAGATGAGAAATGCCGTTATGTTACAACAAACCTACCGGTACTTTACATTCTTTACTGACTAAGGACTATGGTTTTATTTGCACCCCTTTACTACAGAAATGATGCTATGAGATTAAATTCTAAAGACAAGAAAAAAAAAAAAAACATTTTATACTTGTTCAATGTGCTTGATTATTTCTTTGGATTTGAACAAGGAACGGCGCGATATAATCTAGAAACATACCAATTCCTACAGGTGTCATTCACTTTTAGCCATGACTCTTTCTGCAATTTCCCACTGCATATTGTCTTTACTGTAATGAACAAAGTTTTCTCATTGGTAGCAAAGAGCAGACATGCTGCCCTAAAACACAAAACGTCTCTTAGGTCCTGACCTCTGTCTTTGGAGCAGCTAATATTGTAAGCTACTGCTTTAGCACTTTAATCGCAGAATCATTTTGGTCAGAAAAGACCCTTAGGATTACCAAGTCCAACCACCACCTAACAGTACCAAGTCCACCACTAAACCATGTCCCTAAGGGCCACATCCATACGTCTCTTAAATATCTACAGGCATGGTGACTCCATCACTTCCCTGCGCAGCCTGTTCCAATGACTAACCACCTTTTCCAAGAAGAAAAATTCTTCTAATCCAATTATCTAACCTAAACCTCCTCAGTGCAACTTGAGGAATTTTCCTCACGTCCTATCACTTGTCACAATAGAAAACTCATTTTGATTTCTCACACTGTGTAGTAGATTTCTTGTAGAGCAACACTTGAGCAATCCAACCTACAAACAACTTTGCTGACCTGACCAGATAAAGGAACTTTTTCAGTGTGTCCGTGACAGCAAGACAAGGGAGGCACCTCTCATTTGTGAGACAATAAGGGACGTTATCAGTGCCATGACAACGAGACAGGAAGGAACGTCTCGAATAAACACAAGATGCCAAGGTGCTTTCTGAGGTGGGCAGAGGTGTGACCGACCTGGAGCAGAAGAGCAATCAAGTGTTGTTGCTAGGAGCATGTATGCGAAATGTATCCAACGTCTTTTTAACATGTAACCAGTAAAGTACGTGATCGGATAGCTAGGTGAAATATCTGTAAGAAACTTCGGAATAAAGCAGAGCTTTCCCTAACCTTTTACTAGCGCCTCAGAATGTCTGCTGGCTGCTTTCATCCCCCGCGATAACACTGTATATTGGACTTTATCTGTATTTATTCTGGTTACACAAAACCATATTTTTTCCTAATATATACTAAAGGGGAAGATTAGAATTTAAAATTTAAAATGCCCATGTCCTTTCAAATACATGTAACATACAACATGTCACTATTCCCCATTCTTCTAAGTCATAGCTTTCAAAAATACAATAAATTGTTTGTGTCCTACTCATGCAGACTAGGACAGGATCTAAACTGCTACTGGCATACTAGCGGTCATGCCATGCTTAGTAGGTGCAAAACTCTTTCCAAAAATTTCAGAAAAAGTGACGTTTCTTTGCTGACATATTTACAAATTTATGTGTCACAGCCATTAGTAGATCAGAAAGTTAAAATGTTTTGGTTTAGATTTTGTTGCTGTAAATTGCTTCTGACAGGGGAAGAGTTCTTTTTCCCATAATGTAAAGTTTCTCAGTTGGCTACATGCAAAATAGGATCCTTTGGACTTCTTCCAATATGTGACTAGAGGTTCATTAAGAGTGACAAATAATTGCTCTGTCCTAAATTAAGGATTACTGTACTTCTTTATTGCAGGCTGAAGAAACAAAAAATGTCAGAACCTAATGACAGCTTTGCTGCCTGAAAGAGTCAAATGTACCCTGGGCTCCCAGCATGAAATCTCATTTACCTGAAGTCAGAAGTGTCTGGAATAATCTAATGACCTCAGAAATCTGTGAACTTATCAGTGCAGGCCAAAAAAAGGCACCAAAACCAAATAAAACCAATTTAAAGAGGACTGTAGAAGATGGTCCTGGGTACTGAACAACTGATCTTTTTTTTTTTTTTTTTTGCCAGCTGTTGATCTAATGAATATTATCTCTCCTCCCAAGCAGTGCTCCATAAAGTAAATCACTTTTGGTTTAATGGTTCTTTCCAGCACAGACATGTTTTTTTTTCTACAGAGCAGAATGGGACAGAGATGAAATATTGCTCCTCTTTGCTCTCTTCTCATCCTATGCCAACTGTAGTTTGATTTGGCCTCAGGATCTGTTTTTTAAAGGAAATATAAAAGTGTCTGTTAACAGAAAAAAATTAAATTTTAGGTTTCTGACCAACTGGACTTTTTTGGTGGGGATTGAGGGAGGGGAAGTGGAGAGGGAAAAGGTGGTCTTCTTCTGATTTGTTGGTTTTGGTTTTTTGTAAATAAATCCTGGCTTTTATAAGGCATTAGGAACATGTTCATGTACCTTTACATCCTGTATCCTCTGCTTCAGGGCTTCTACCATATTATCCTCTGGCATGTGAGCATCCAAGAGCTGAGTGCACTGCTCTTCATGCTGTTGTAACTTGGCTGCTGCCTCAGTACATAAAGTATCATAGGGCTCCCAGAGCTGCAGGGTTGCTTGTGCTGTCCGCAGTTGGTCTGTGATGTGTTCATTTACGGAGCTCCACCTGCCATCAGGTCAAATTGTGGTAAGAGCATTTTCCTTGTAGATTCACCTCATGGATAAGAATATGATTTGGTGTAGATTCCTAGAGGAGTTTCTTTGCATGCATAGCCAGGTTACTGAAAGCCAGCTGACACAGCACCATTTTGTGCTCTTGATCCATCACAGAACAGGGAGCATCAGCTACTCTGCACATACATGCCCTTAGACAGCAGAGCACTGCTAACAGATTGAAAAATCTGACATACATTCAAGTCCTACCTCATCAATTTATTTTTTTTTTTAATACTAATAAATGTGGATCTTTTTTGCAAGCATACCTGGTGTGTGCCTCTGTGCACTTCTGGTCGATAATCTCTGCAAAGGAAGGGGAACAGTTCTTCTTCAGATTATTGGCAGCTGCCTGGAGCTTGACCCAACTTTCTTCACTGTTCTCCAACTCATCTTGAAGAGACTGCAAAATGAATTGTTGCAATTAGTTGTGCGATGGATGATATATGCATAGCTTCCACTATACATTGGAAGGGATACGGTAGTAATAATGCTGCATTTGCAGCACAAATAAAAATGTTTGTGGAAAATGTAATATGGTCCTAAAAATTAAGAAATTAAGAAATTGAAAGAGGTGAAGTGGTTGGAGATTAAAAAAATGTTCAGACAGGTGATTTATTAGCTCTCGAGGAAACAGCTCATTTAACAAAACCATAGGCTTGAACTTACAAAACTAACTCACTAGAAATCAAAATGTTTTATTTTAGGATGCTGTTTCATGGAAATTTCTACTGACGGTAAAAGTGGCTCAACAACTCCAGTCTCCAGCTGTGTGTTAGCCCTCCTGACACAGGCGATTGCAGAACCCTGCCGTGGATCACATCTGGAACTGATCCAGACTAAAAATAAAGAAGGTGAAGGATGGAAAGAGGTAAGAAGGTCCCCATTTCTTCCGATTTATGATTCTTCCATACTGTGGCCCAGCAATGGTGCACAGGTATCTCCTTCCAGGCTCTGCTGCAGACTGCTGGAGGGCATTCCCCTGGGAAAGGCAAGTGAAGGGGCAAATTTCATTTCAGCCATGGAACCAGGAACCAACATCTTTCACTTCCTTGGTGAATGGTAAGTCAGTCTAAAAACAGGCCTCAGTGTCTCTGGAGGTTAATAAATAAATAAATATAATTCCACGGACTTCAGTGGCACTAGAATAAAAAGGAAGCTGCTTGAGAGAAAAATATGTGGGTGTTTTAGTGAATTTTGTTTGTTTGTTTGTTTAAAGGCATAGAAGGAAGCACAGAATTAAGACAACTTCAGGGGATTTACCTGGAGAGTTT
>VXAV01007196.1:383076-393571 GCA_013399715.1 Alectura lathami | reverse complement strand
TTTTTTTTTTTTTTTTTTTTTTTTTTTTTTTTCCCCACCAGCTCCTGCCATTTCCTGGAGAAAATAAATAACACTGATCAAAAGAACATGTACTGGAGGAATTCTGAATGCAATCAAATCATTTACCTGGCTGGCAACGTGGTCCCTCATTTCACACAGCTCAGTTATCCTGAAAGACAAAGCTTCCGNTAATACTGCACTTACAGTCATAACTTTTTTCCACCACCTACTGTGCCAAAAACCTCTTCAAATTTTGTTTTTGTTCTCATTTTTGTTGAGCAAATACTTTTAAGGAAACATTTTAGCCACCTGCATCCTAGCACAGTATCTTGCTGTGAGTAGGGTAGTGTTTTAGTCAGATACCCTGTGTCTTTTTTCTGTTCTGACCCCTCAATATATTTTGGAGTGCTTCAGGGAAACGAGTACCTTGGTGTACAACAGAATACTCTAGGGAATAATAGCAGCCTACTATGAGAGAGAGACATGTAACCATGGCAATGAAAGAACAAATATTCCTTGTGAAAAAAAAAACAGAGGAAGAACACTGTACTGAATGAAAACAGCAGACTGTCAGAGTAATAGGATTTAGTTATTAGCTGGCTGCACCTGTTCTAATTTTGAGGGAGCTGCTGCCTAGAAAAACGCAACAAAACCAAAGTACATCCACAGTCTTGAGGGTGGCACAAACAGATTACATTCTGGGCAATAGTATAGAGTAATACAGAGAGTTACTATCTTTCCAAATGGGACTATGTCGTTGCCACAATATTACCACCACAGAGCTCTTCAATCTAATGGAATCGATAGCTTTGCCGTAACTGTGCTGAACTGACAGGACTATTTCTTTTGGAGGCATCTCAGAATATGACCTGTAATATTGCAGTACAACATTCCAAACACCATGAAACAACAGCAGATGCATCTTCAACTAAAGAAACAAATGTAAAATGGCAATTCACATCACCAGTAGATCTAGCACTTGAACACACTTTAATTAAAATTAAAGCATTCTTCTAGGAAATGGCAGCTTCCTTTGTATTATTTTTTCTGTTAAAAACTGCACAGTTCTTCAGATTGGATTCAGCAAAGTGTTACATGTATTTTGTACACTAATATCCCACTTAATAATGCTTTACCTTGCAATCATCTGATGTGTTCTGTGCAGAAATTAGACTTGCTGGGGTTTGTAAAGACCTCAGTCGATCGCTCTGAGCTTCCAGCCAGTTGTGTAAAGTCTGTGCTTTGTTCTCATTTTCCGTAGTATCTTCCAAATGGTGTTCCAGGTCTTGTATCTGGAAGTTACAGAATGATTTTAATTTGAAAGGCTGTTTGTGAAATACAGAGCACTGGCAAGATCAGAGTTGCAAGAGAGAAAGCAATGAAATGCAATCAAACCTTTCTGTTCAGAGATGCCTGCAGCCTGTGCCACCGCAAGTTCATCTCTCCAAGACACTCAGCAAACTCTGTCCTTTCATACCGCTTGCTTTCCACATCACAGGTGCTCATTTGCAAGAGTGACTGGTTAACAAAATCTACCATCCACTGCTTAAAGTTCATTTCCATCATATATTCCTGGAGGCATTAAAACAAACAAATAAACAAAAAGGAACAGAAACATATAACAATTAGTTTGGCGGTTTCAATCTGGTCAGTTTCAATGATGCTTCAAGGCACAGTCACGAGGCATCCATGGCTTATTATTCTGATCCATAGCCTAAATTATTTTTCTGAAATAGACCTGACCAGACACAGCTGTAGGAATGATTCTCCATTTTGTGCAGCTATTCATTGAAATTTCTGCAGGAAATCACTACCAGTACATGGGTAGCTCAAGATAAGAGCGGGTTAATGCCAGTGCAGGAATGAAACCGAGGGGTACTGGGCCCAGTGCTTACTCTGTTGGACAACAGAATCACCTTGCTGCTGAAAAGTATGCATTGACACTTGCATTACGTGCAGTGGCAAAGCACCTGAGAACTGCAGCCACCACAAGCTAGGAACCACTCTATTGTCTGAGCCCAGAGCATTGCTTGCTCTGCAAGGCCAGGGCAAAACGGGTCTCTGTAGGGATTTGTACCTTGAGGCTGGGCTCCCTAACACCTACAGATGTACAAGAACGGCGTGAACCCTTCCTGTGGCTGGGGTAAGCCTTTGTCCTTGGAGCTTTAGCATCTAAACAGAGCCCACAGCCTGCTGCAGCCTCTCTGCAGTGATATTTATCTGGTCCCTCTTTCCTAGCAGGTTCTCTCTTTGGATGAGAGAATATTATTCAAAATATTGTATTCAAAATCCATGTTCTCCAGTTACAGGGACCCTGACTATGGAGCTCCAAAATTATGATGTATTCCTTGTTGAAAAGGCAGGCTAAAGCCCAGCACAAATGCAGAGACTAGCTTTGTAAGGAAGCAAAGCTTTCCTACTCAACACTTCTTGTAACCTAACTTAAGAGGGAGAGAATGAGTGAGACAGATGGGAGTGAGACAGACGTGATAGCATGAGGGTAAGGAGATTACAGCACAGCTGTCTGCAGCTGTATTGCAGGGCAGGCAGTGTTTTGTGTGGCATGGAAGCAAAAGGATTTTATAATGGAAGATATTAAGGCTTTGAGGCTGTTTGGGGAACCCTCCTGAGTGCAAGGCAGAGGATGTAACAGTGTCTGTATGCTGTTTCCATGCTTGTAACAGCAAAACAGTCACAAGATAAACCTTGACTCTCAGTTTCCCATTTACCTTGTACTTCTGAAGGAGACTTCTGACTTGAGCAGCACTACTTTGTGAATTTATTGGTTCTTCGTGCCCCTGCTGTTGTTCCACATGGTCCAGCCAGGTCATTAGTTCAGCAATAGCTTC
Source organism: Alectura lathami (assembly GCA_013399715.1). Classification (NCBI taxonomy): domain Eukaryota; kingdom Metazoa; phylum Chordata; class Aves; order Galliformes; family Megapodiidae; genus Alectura; species Alectura lathami. Next base: position 390,722 of record VXAV01007196.1, on the reverse strand, counting down.
CCGCGAGGAAAGTTTTTCCATCTGGAGCTGGGGGTAAAGCATATAATGAATCCTACACACTCTGCTTCTTAGAAATATCAAGGAAGGTGGCATCTGTATTTTTAGAAGGGCTCAGACATTACAACTGCAATTATCAGGTTATACTTGACAGTGAGCTCAGCACTCCAGAGGTGGATATGACTTAAATTAAAAAAAAAAAGTTAGAGAACTCAGAAATTTGAAATAAAATTATTTATAATTATAACAGATTTTCATATAAAACCATGAAGATGATAGATACGTGCAAAACAGCATAGGAAGAACACTGCAAAAACTAAACTGCAGTGTAATGTAGGGGGTATTCTGAAATCAAGACAGACAGCTAATTAAGAAAAAGGTGCTTTGCAGGCCTTACACAGCAACCAACTGAATCCTAGCAGCAATATTTTAAAGTAATTATTTAGCCTGAACTGAATGATAGCAGCAGAGTTTCTCCTCACCTGGTGAAGCTTTTCTTGGATAGCTGGGAGCTGTGTAATCAATTCTCCCCATTTTTGCTCAAACTTTGCCAAAGATGCCTTGAGTGCTGCAGTATCAGCCTGCTTCACGTGAAAGAGCTGGTTGGCGGTGCTCACCACAGATGACTTCAGGGAAGACTTTTCATCAACTTCCTTAGAGAATGTCTGAGGTGTACAGAGGATTTTAAGAGAGGGTAAATATTTAGATAAAGAATAAGCCAGGTTCTCAGTCACACGATTTTTAGCAGGTTTGTAAAGTTCAGAAAACCTAAGTCCAGCATATTCTGGCAGCACATCAGGTCTTTTTCTGCACATCCTGATACAATGCTGAATACTACCCTTTGTTCCATGGGGACTGGTAATATCCCCATCTCCATACAGTCGTCAAGGGAGCAACCTCAGTCCTCAAATCTCTGCCCAGCTCGCACCTACCTGTCCAGCCTTCACAACGCCTTGGTTTCCCACTATGCAAGACTCCCTCTGTCAGGTTTCACACTGGGGCAGAATCTCATGGCTAGTCATACGAGTGCACAGCACCAGGGAGCAGGAAAAGACATGAATGCAATTCAGAATATGCTTTTCTAGGGGGTTTCTCTTTTTCTCTTCCATGACTTTGGCTGACCAACCCCAGAGTCCCATTGAGTTAATCCCTGCTCCCTGAGTCCATGTCAGTTGGTAAGTGGCCCATCAGCTGGGCTGAACTGCTCTATCTGGTATTTGGCATCAGGAGCAAGAGAGAAACCATGCTACTGTGCTATACATGCATGAGAGATCCTGGCTGGGCTGTGACACGTTGCAGCTGGGAACTCATAATGAGAGGTTCCCATTCTGCTTTGAGCACTCAGGCTGGCCTAGCAATCCAAAGGAAGTTATTTGTGGCCTCCTGTCCTCACAGTTTCCCATCCAGGTAATGGAGTAGCTTTGAGGCATGCAGCCATTCAGTGTCATATTCTGCTGGCATCTTCTGGATCATGGCAAATACAAAAAACACTCAGAAGGTTCACTTCCATGAGAAGCTGTGATGTGTCATCTGAATCTGGTAGGAGAACAGACTTACAAACAAGCTGTTGATGTTATCCCTGATAGTGGGAAGATCTTGTGACACGTTGAGAGACTGCTCCTTCCAAAAATTCATTCTCTGCTGAGCAGAATCCAGCCATTTCATTAATTCTTCTGAGTCTATGTTGTACCTAAAAGGAGGAAACAAAACACACAGACATATTTCTCCTACCTGAATCTAGGATCTATTTCTCACTCTCCAAGTTGCCCTCTCTGTGAGGAGGCATGTGCTATTCTGACCCTGTGCTGCTACACAACCCTTGCAGGAGCACTGCTGAAGATTTTCAGCTGGTCTGCTCTCTGAAAACATCCTCTTTCCATACCCACTCAGCAGGTCTTAGGGCAAGCTCACTCAGGTGAAAAAATCTTTGCTGGTAGTCAAAATAACCAGAGGAAATGGTGCATAATGCAAGATAGAGTGCAGACAGAATACCCAGCAGGAGTAAATTCCAACAAAGTCCTTAACACTCTGTCTCCACTACTGGCCCAGCCAGACTGTGTTCAGAGCACACAGAGTGCAATCAGGGCGAGCTGTGCTTGGTACATCACCTGGTGGACTGGGCTATAGAGCCCCATGCTGCCACTGCCTCAACTGCGCTGCCATGTGAAAGCACAGAGAGTACTTGGGTCTTTCCCCTTCGGAGAGCTTCAAAACACAGGTTGAGGCAGCATTTCAGACAGGTCTTGAGTGTCTACGAGGGGGACTGTTTACACATAGAGTGGTGCACTATACCTTTGCATGGGAATAAAGGCTATCTTGCATTCAGAGCAAGCCAAAATGCTACGGGCAGCATGACTGGAGCTTCTGTTAACACCTTAAATACATGAACTGCAGCGTGATGCAGCTAACCCTCATCTATGTACCCTGACTTACAAGGGCAGCAATCAAAACAGTGTTCCCACAAAAGCAAATCGGAAGTGAAGCAAGTGTGAGGTCAGCGGTGTAATAAAAGTGCCCATTTTTTGATCACTACTGCTTTATTTTTTTCCAGCTGTAAGTGAAAGGCACTATATAAATTTAATAATTCTCTATCAATATCTCAGAAAATACATCTATACAAGGTTACAAACTAATTTCTAGCTGATACCTCCAATTGCATTCCGAGTTGTAACCCACCTGACCAAGAGCTTGAGTAATGTTTGAAGTCTGTGTAGTTCATTGCCAACTTTTTTGGTTAAGGACAACCACTGCTCTTCCAGCTTCCCAATCTGGCTTGTTATTTCTGGACAGCTCACAGCAGTCAGCAATTTCTTCCCTTCTTTCACCATCTGGTACAGCCTGGCATGCTTTTCATCAACACTGTTTTTGATTTGCTATCAGAATATGGGGAGTTTGCAAAACAATAACATTTTAAAAATTGAAAACATGGCTAGCAAAAGACACATCATTTGTTCTAACATCTTAATCTCACATTTCCTCTGTCACATATTTTATCGTCCATTCTGAAGCAATCTGTCTTTCATTACATGTGGAAGGGTTATCAGTTATTTTTCAGCTTCTGCTGGATAGATCACGACAGATCTCAACAGTTTTATACATTAATCAGACTGACTGTGTTATGAGTTGATGGGTTTTGAAAGAAGCTGTTGGGATAATTACTAAATAATGGTGGCAAGGAGGAATGAGAGTGAACAGTGAAGACATGAAGTCAAAGACATAGGAGTAGTCTGGTTTGCTTAGACAGTTGAATAAAAACAAAGCATCACTTTGCCATCACTACACTTCACTGCATGGTCAAAATGAGAAAAGGGAGAAAAAAAAAATTCCAGGAAGCAGATTGGTCCTGGGGAAAAGGCAGAAAGGAGCAATTGTATGAAATGCAAGTTTCTCACTTCTCTCCAGACAGAAGGGCTTATACAATATTTAATAGGGATATTTGTCTTACAGGAATTAAGCCCCAGAGAATATTATTCAGCTCTGTTCTTCACACTGTGAAGCTCCAGTGCTTGGACTCATCCCAAAAACATCTCCTAAAGCTTTACTACTTTGTTCCTGATGCCATTAAAGAAAATAAAGTCTTAAGTTCTTAACTAGCCCTTCACTCTTATGAAGGAAAGGAAACCAAACAACTTCAGAATGAATGGCTATGCAAATATTACATGTCTCCTGTCTCACTGTGACAGGCATCAAAAGCAGCAGAGAGCCACTGTGATTGCCAGTATTTACTGTTGACTTATTCCAAAAGATATACTGTAGCTCAGAATTTTCTGGGAACAGCCAGTGATCTCTTTTATGCATTCGGCTACATTAAATCACAGTAGTTGTTTTTGCCTTTATAGTCTATGAACCTCAACATCAAACTGGACTCAGTACAAATCCAAAGATTCATTAATTCCAAAATTTCTAACAGAGCATGTCCTCTGAAGACACAGAAAGGTCAAACCTGTGAGGAATGCAGATCACTCTCTGAGGACACATCACTAAGCTTACTGAACACTATTTCTTCTAAATTTTATAAAATCTTAAAGGTTGCTTTTACATCCTTATATGTTTCAAACAGATACAACGTTTTGAACTAGACTTGATGTTCTGAACAAAGGCGTGGCTCTGCCATCAGAGATGCAGCTGGGAACAAGCCAGTAGCCTCTTTGCCATTTTCTGCAAGAGGAATTTCATCCTCTTTGATCAGACAGAAATCAGGACATTTGGCACTTAGGGACATGGTTTAGTGGGCATAGTGGTGTTAGGCTGATAGTTGGACTAGATGATCTTAGAGCTCTTTCCCAACCTTTATGATTCTATGGTTTAATTCTGAATACCCAGAATACTTGGAATTTTAGAAGTACATGTTTTAACAGCTCCATCTTCTATTGCAACCAGGGGTTCAAATATTTGAAAACACTGGTTTCATTCTCCTCTTCCACAGGTTTTACATCATTCCTAACTCACAGAGAAGCGGCTCTGTGTTTACTCTGAAGCTGCCCTTGGGACCCATGTAGCCTGTGCACCATCTTCTCAGTCTGCTGTGTCTATAGGGATCACTCACAAATATTTGCATTTAAGACCAAGTTCTAAGGCAGCTATAGCCATTACTCTCACTTAGATGAACTTAATTAACTGAAATTAGCTGAAGGTAGCAGCCTTGATACATTGTTACTTTTAAAAGTAACATGGAAGTTTTCAGCATGCATCAATACACAGACGAGAATGCAAAGGAACCAGTGCCCTGCAAATTGGCTTCTCCTCATATTCTAATTGATCTTTTTTTTTTGCTTCCCTATAGATCTACAAAGAAAACCAATTAGAGAGACAGACACATCAATACCTGGAGAAGTGCAATCCTTTCCATTAATCTTTCTTCTGTTTCTTCAACCAGATTCACAGATGGCAACGCAGAGGAAAGTGCCTCTAACTCCTTACTGAAAGCTAGGCATGCATCATCAAATTCTGTCCACTCCTAAAAATAGAAATAAAAAATAGATTACATCATTAATATAACACACATCTATGTCTGCAGTTTTGCTACATCAGACTGAGGCCTTAATGCTTATTCTAGCACCAGTAGCTCTTGATTTAATGAAACAGAACATGCAAACAGAAAAGTAGTATCGAAATATTGAAGTGAGACATGGTTTTACCACAGATGAAATGATTAAATTATTATCTTCAAGATATCTAATTTGAAAGAGGTATATTCCATTTTTTTTTATTCTCTAGGGATGTTTTAAGAACAATTTTTAAATTTTATTTTTAAATGGTACTAGTATTTATAAGTCCCAAAAGGCTCTACTGTCAGTCCAGGCAGTTCAAAATTACTGCAAGGAATTCATAAAGTCCCACCCACATCAGAGTAATGGACTGAAACGCCCACTTCCAGAGGTTTTTCAAAGAAAAAAAAAACCTTTTACTGACACACAGAGAACAAGTTGCTATTCAGGGGAGATATGAAAAGACAACTATTAGCCAAATAATTAATGATGTGGAAAGGGTTCTCCTTGATGCAATTGTCCTTCTCTACAGTTTTTACCTTGGATTCTTCTGGCTCATTACCTTTAACAAGCTCTCTAAGTGTACACCATACTGGCTGGCCTTCTGCTCCAGCAGTTTGACTTCATTCACCAGCTCTCTCCAGAATTTCTCTCTCTTCTGTAGGATGGAGGGAGTCACTTTCTTGGAAAATGCTTGCATGAAAGACATGTGGGTCATGAGGTTGTGGAAAAAGCCCTGAGGGGGGGAAAAAAAAAAAAAAAAAAAATCAAGCTTGCTCTGTCAGAGAAATCAGGTACCTAGAGAGCAGGAGTATGCACAAGATTCAGAAGACTCGCTGAGAAGAGCAGCCAGTTTCATGGCCTCTCAACCTGAAGTCAGGAACCTTCCACCCAAACTATCCATCAACCCAAGATGGGCAGTTACTGAGGATTTTACACTTAGTCAAGAACCAGGGTGAAGTTGCACATGCTATTTACATTTATACAACTATGAAGAAAATAGTCTACATTTATACCTTCAATACGTATGAAATACAAAGATGTTGGAGGAAGATAATGGGACGAAGAATTTTAACAACACATGAATTGATTTTAGTTTGAGGTAGTTATCACCAAACAGCCATTGTCCAGTTTGTTTCCCTTGGGTGGGAGTTGTGACCCCAACCATCAAGGTATAAGGTCTAAGTAGTAGGTGGGGCACAATATTTTGGGATAATTGGAAAATAAACGCTTGATCAGCTGAGCACTTGAGAAACAACTGGATCTCAACAAAATACTTTTGCCCATGAAAAAGCTTTGAGGATTTAAGATCATACTATTCAACCAAGATCTTCACTAAGAACTAATATCTAGTACATAAATTTCACTTTATTATCACTGTATTCTAGACATAGACTCTGCAAGCACTCTGATAAGGCTGTTAACCAGGGCAGGAAAAATTACTTTTGCAGTTTCTTTTACTTTCATATAAATCAACGTGTGTAAATTTGGAGTTCAAATATATTCTATGTTTGTTTTCCTTTGTACACAAATTCCTAACATTTTTACTTTGCTAAGGATAATTTGTGAGTAAGTGACAAACTCCATTCCAATGGCTCTAGAGTAGTGATTTGCAGTGGTCAGCATCCAAAAGCAATTCTTTAGGGAGCCTGAGCTACATGAAGCAGTGAAATCAAGGTGTTGACATGACAAAGACATTTTCCAGTGACTAGCATTGGCCAGAGCTTCTTGCCAAGCAGCAGGACACTGAGGATGCAGGTGTATTCTCAGGATCTTCCATCAAGCATGTAGCAGTTGGGAATAGGGGACACCAGACTGCCAAGGGAAGGTTGCAAACTATCCTCCCTTCAGAAAAGAGCTGTTATGGATGTTTTTTTGCATCAGATCACGAGGGCACAGAATGCTGGAAGTACAGCCTCAAATCCCAGTGGCTAGACAACTTCAGGAATCTAATTACGAAAAATTAGGATATGTGTTTTCCTCACACATTATTATGTTCTGAGGTAGGCCACAGAAGTATTACAGACCAGCAGAATTGAAATCTTGATCTTAATTTAGTACCAAAACTGCAGTTGTAATGACTTTCTTGGTTTAGTGGGTCCTATTTTGGTCAATTGAAAGCTTTACATTGTTTTCTGCATGTACTCCAGTCCCTCCTGTACGCTACGAAATAGTTATTTTTCTCCATTACTCAAGAGAGACGTGTCACAGAAAAGTGCTCTTGTTATGCTGATTTGATCTGAGCAGTGCTGTGATGAGAATTCTATACCTTGTGATTTTCCAGGTGCAACTGTAGAGCTGCTCTGCTTTTTGTTAGCTGCTTTGCATCTTGAGATATCTTCTCTTGTCCAATAGCAACTAGCTCTGCAAACCCATGAAGTAAGTCCTCGTACTGGCTCTCACTGATGGAAGGAGAATTCAGCTCCATATACTTTGCTTTCAGAATCCCCCACATGTCATCCAAAACATCCTATAAAGTGAACATAGTTAAGTGACTCATGAAAGACAGAAATGAATTCTACAAACCCAAGCACACATTCCCAGAACGCAAAATAACTATCAGCCTTTTGATGCTAAAAATACCTTGCACTGAAAAAATCAAACCTTGCTGAAAAAGTAGAAACTGTACTGTGTTCTTACCTCTAATTTATAAGCTTCCTG
>VXAV01007196.1:369239-383030 GCA_013399715.1 Alectura lathami | reverse complement strand
TCCCCATAGCCTCTCAATTTTGCTACTTGGTTTTCAAAGTTTTGCAGCTCCAAAGCACAGGCATCAGTTTTCTGAAATTAAAGACAAAATATGAGTTTATTAGATAAATAGACAAGACTGTTCATGACACACCTCACTGGGTTCACATGGCACAGCCAGGAAGTGAATTCAGGTCTTACGTCTCATTTTACTTATGTGTTTCAGTTTACTAAACTCAGCAGTAACCATTAAAAGGAATCATGGCCTCAGAAAATACCATTTTCTCACATGAATTGGAAAGGTTTGGTCAGGAATGGACTGAGACAGATTCTTTCTGAATGAAGGGAAATTACATACTGCTAGTGTTCTTTTTCCTAGAGTGGTTATTTCACAGAGTATGTCCAAGACTGCAGCCCCTACTTGGAGGCTTTCAGCCTGGCAGAAAGTTATGCCTGTAAACAATGTTCTGAGCCTGCAACAAAAATGTTTTGGGAACCCCTGTTCGCTTCACCAGCAAACTGATGGTGCCTGATGACCGTTCTGGGGAGGATATTCAGTCTGTTCATTTTTAATTCTCTGCTAAATCCTACAGAGCTTGAAGGAAACCTGAACTGGGCAAATGCCACACTATGATGAAGTGCTCTTAACCTCTCAATGAGTAGATATAAATACTGCAGTCCTATTGCCATGAAATAAAACTAGAGCTTTGCATAGCAGAAGGCATAATGTGTGAAGTGCTGTGCTTTGTGTAGCTTTTTATCTTCCCTGCCACACTGTGGGGTATATTTGCTCTGAGAGGTTGTGGAGAGACTGGTTCCTCCACTTCAGCTACTAAAGACACTGGAATGAGGACCAGCTACGGATTGGGATGTAATAGGAAAAAATGGCTGGCACATACTGAACTCTGTCCTTCTGCCATTCTTAAACCTAAATGGGACTCAAAGTTCAGAAAATATGAAACTTTAAATTATGGAAAAGTGGAAATATTAGCTAGTACTGAGCTTTTCTTTTCCTTTGAATGAAATTACCTGAAGCTGCTCAGAAACATTATGCCCATGCATTGCATTCAAACATTGTTGCAGAGTAGCTTTTTTCTCAGTTAATTGATCATAGAGCAGTCTGGTTTCATTCTGCAAAAGAAACAATCATCAGAAGTATATCACATACAGGAGTATAGTGCTGAGCAGACAAAATCACACAGCAAACAAAATGGCTACTTCTTAAGGCACAAGCACTTTTTCACTTTAAAGAACAAAACAAATCATACACATTCTGGGCTCAAAGGAATAACCTAGAAAGGGAAATTCCCTGGTCTGTGTAGTATAAAAAAGGAGATTTCTCTGTCACACTGATCCCCTATGACTGTAAAGATCTGTGAAACTTACAGATAAACAAGTTCTTCTCTTCTGAAAATGAGAAAACAAGCCAATTACTGGCAACTGATGGAGCTCAATGGATTCTGCAGGAGCAAACATTGCAACATCAGCCCTGTTCCTGTTTAGAGACAATATCCCAGTGTTCTTCAAAGGAACTATTTCATTTTTCAGCAGCACAGAGCTAGGCTGACAGATGATGAAGTTCTGCTGGAGTCCTGCTGAACTATTTCCAAGACCAGGCCACCAGATTCTTCTTTCCTTTCTTCAGAAAGGATACCTGATAGAATATTTTTCAAAATAGCTAGTAGATTTAGCCCATCACAAGAATCTATAGGAACTTTCTCATTATCTGCTTTTCTGAAGAACAGCAAAAGAAACTCAACTTCGCAAAACTGTGGCTCCTGTTACCGTGCCACAAAATCTTAAGGAGCAGTAAGTAGTAAGGGTTCAATCAACCTCCAATGCATAGCTGTACGTAGCCCAGTGCCAGACATGGCACTAAAAAAAATTGTCTAATAACAAATACTTTGTGAACAGAGCTTTTGGCACTGCAGTAACTCTGGTCACTCCTGAGTGCACAAGGTAGCAGAAAGAATATATAAACCCCTCCCTGGTCTAATCCTTCCCCACAGAAACATGGTTTAACCTGTAGATCAGCATGCATGGGATCCTAAGTTACTTATACGCATTACATGCAAATTTCCTACTGTGATCAAGGCTTCTAAGGCAGTTAGCGCTGTAAAGAGCACTGTAAAGAGCAAAATAAATTTGCTTCTTGAGAGACCAAGACAAGCTTGCTTGGTACCAAAAACTAGATGTTATTGATAGCTCACTTGTAACCCAAATACATTAACACTCACAAGTCTAACAGATGCTGTGAAACAAGACGTGCATTTGGCAGTGGAGTACCTGGTAATTGCTATTATGATCCAGCCCAGCTTTCATTGAATTGCTCCTTGAAGCAGTGGCAGCTTGCGTTTGCTCCAGCCGTGCCTGTAAGTTGTTAAAGCACTCGCAGAACACATCTGTGCTCCCACCAGCACAGGTAATAGACTTTAGAAGATCGTCCTTTTTATCACTCAGATCAGCGTGAAGTTTTTGCAGCTCAATAGAAAGAGTCTAAAGGGTTGGAATAAAGATAACATGAGTGAAAATGGTCTCTGTCCAAGTAGCCTTGCCTGTAAAATGCAGTGGGACTCAAGCTGATAATTGTTGCCCAAATCTGTGCACCACCAAAGAGCTTGGTTCTGTTACTCCTGAGTAATACCAGCAAAACAGAGAGGAAATATCAAGCCATATACTTACAGAGACCTACCAGGGTTCTTCCTTCCCTTGGATGCTCAAGAAAATTTACCTCATAAAGAACCTGCTGCACAGCTGCCTCCTCGGTGGAGAGGACCGAGGTGTTTAACATCTCCTCCATATTATTCAAACACCGGCTGATTGCCAGAAGCAGCTCAAACAACTTTTTGTCCAAATTGGAAGAAACTTCCTCCGCCACATTCTCCTGTGGAAAGACAAGTCAAAAGTTTTTAGTACTTTAACCCAAGGCACAACTAAGATTTGTTCACTTGTATAAAGTTTATTCAGCTAATCAAAATAAAATGGAATTTATGAAAAACTGAAGGACAGTCTTGGATGAGACAGTTATATGCACACAACGCTCAGAGCTGCCAAAGTCAATGTTGAGAGGGACACTATGTGTATTAGGAGCAGATGCAGTTTTATAGGTCTGTAATCTCAGGAACAGGCATAACACGATTTGCCTGATCAGCTCAAATACTGCAGATTTACTGAAATCATTCACAGGCTCCTTACTTAGTACAGTTTGAGGAACAATCATTATCCACACCAGCATGTCTTTGGATTCAGGCAGCAGAAATGTCATAGTTGACACTTGAAATGTTTCTTTTCAAAATCCTAACCTGATTGTACATTATTCCCTATAACTGAAGCTACACTACAATGAGTCCTATTTGCAACAATATGATTATTGTGTATGTTTCTCAACGCCAAGACAGTGGATTGTGCCCAGTGTTTTTTGCAATGCTAGAACATGCCATTTTTTACCTGCGCATGTACCACATTTGCTTCTTGGCTTAGGTCTCCCAGCTGGACAGTGTAAGTTTTCAGCTCTTCCACGGTTGGAGTTCCTGCATTAGGGAATGTGCCCCTGGGCAGCATGTTCAGTTTTGTTGTAATCTAATGTTGGGAAAAAGAACATTGCAATTACGTGAACCACTCAAATGAAGACTGGGCTATGAGCAACTACATCAGACTCCTTTTAAAAAGCATTAAAATAAAGTTTCAAGGTATTAATATAAAACACTTTTTGCTGGAAACAATAAAGGTGTTAGGCTATGCCCTGATGTGAGTATGAGTGAAAAAGCCTCTGATCATCTTCAAGCTCTGCAAGCCGTAGTCTGTCTGTATTAAGGCAGGCCTGGTGCCCACTGCAGTGTAAGTTTTGCCTGAATAAGAGCAGACACTCATCCTTTTACTTGACTTTACTTCTTCCACATAGCACAGTAATTTCAGAGAACAGTGAACCTAGTCATTCTAATTGAATGTGAACAAAACTGCTGATAACAGAAATTATACTTTGTCCAAGCAGTTCTGAATAAATACATAGCATTCTCTTATTGCAGTGTGAAATCCACTTTTGATTCGTCAGAGAGAACACTATGGTGAATGGCAGAAGAAAATTTAAGCCAGAGGTTTGTTTTGACCAAAATGTTCTCACTTGCAGGAACAGATACTGAATCCACATCCACAAAAATCAGCTGGGAACTTGCTGAATACCTTGCCCAGCTCCCTTGGAAGAATTAAGCAGATAACATCAGGTCTGAATGCTAACTGTCAGAATTCACCTACATGTTCCCATGCTGTACTTAATAGTCACAGCTCCAGAGTCATTACCTACCTCAAAGTCAAATTAAAAGACAATCATGAAAAGAGTATGCAGTAACAATTTCCTCTGGAGAGTGTTTGCAAAGATTTCAATTATCTGATGAAGAAGAGACATGATATGTTGATTCAGGAAGGTACCCTAACAGCCATCTTCACCACAACCAACAGCCTGCAGAAGGAGTGCTAAGAGTGCTTTACAAAACTTAAACTGACCTGAGGTTCCACAAGCTGGCAGAGGGGAGATTTCATCTTTGATGACAGCTCTTGTTGTAAATATTGCCATTTATTACCCATTTGGTCCTTCGGAGCCAAGGTGGGATCAGTCTGCTTGCTTTTTGTATCAGATTCTCCATTGCTGTATTCAGAAAACATTAGAATGGCAAATACCGAACTAGAAAACACAATTAGATTCGTAATTCGAAGTCTAAGACTTCTTGTATAAGAGTAGTTTCTATTACACCTGATCCCAAAACAGAGTGCAACCAAATGTATGGCTGTGAACAGAGATAACCAACATGCCTCTGGTTGGGCCTGCTTCAGTGTAAGGCAGGTATTAGTCCTGCTTGATATCAAGACTGACTCTGAACACTGAAGTCACCTCCCCCATGAAGGCAGGCTGACAGAGTTGGAGTTGTTCAGCCTGGAGAAGAGAAGGCTTCAGGGGGACCTGATAGCGGCCTTCCAGTACCTGAAGGGGGCCTGCAGGAGAGCTGGGGAGGGACTCTTTAGAAGGGCGTGTAGTGATAGGACGAGGGGTAATGGCCACAAACTGGAAGAGGGGAGATTTGGGCTAGCTATTAGGAAGAAATTCTTTCCTGTGAGGGTGGTACGACACTGGCACAGGTTGCCCAGAGAGGCTGTGGATGCCCCCTGCCTGGAAGTGTTCAAGGCCAGGCTGGATGGGGCTCTGAGCAACCTGGTCTGGTGGGAGGTGTCCCTGCCCACGGCAGGGGGGCTGGAACTAGATGGTCTTTAAGGTCCCTTCCAACCCAAACCATTCTATGACTCTAAGTCAGCCCACTATCAAGGAAGTTGTCACATAAATGAAACTCCATTTTTCTAGACTGTTGATGGCAGAAATCTCCCAGCTCCTGCAATTTTTCTTCTAAAGGTACATTCCCCTCCAAAGAACCAAAGGTGCCACTGCAGAGTTTCAGCAGGTTTGGGCAGTTTTACATAACTGAATCTGGGGTGTGATTTTGTTGTTTTGTACCTCGGTTCTAATTTCTGAGTCACACTGTCCTCAAACTGTGGCTGCATTTTTTCTACGCATGACTCAATGAAGTCGATGAGGCTTTTCTGCTCAGCTGCTTTTACTTTCAGATCCTGTGAAGAGAGAACAGAATGAAACAGTAAAATCAATTGTATGCACTCTATCACTCTGAAATGATTATTGTGCTCTTCCAATCACATTTTACATGAATTAGTTTAGCAAAGAAGATAAGAATATGTCTATATGTCTATCAGGACAAAAAGCAAGCTATGTGTAAATATGATGTTACCAAACAAACAGTTTTCCAAAAACGTGCGCTTTTACAGCATATACCGTAGCCTTAGTTAAAGCTTCAAAAGCAAAAACCCTCAGTCAGAAACAAATTATGCATATATGGAAATTCAAAGGCCACAGAGGGCCATCTTTATACAGAGAAAAAGACNAAAAAAGAAGAAGACAAAGGGGGGGGGGGTGTGCTCAGATTAGGTAGAATCGCATTAATTAGAAAGAGAGTGTTGACTGAAATCTAGCAATTTTAGCAGATCAGGATGTATTATTTTCTCCAACTCATCCCGAAGAACAAGAGGAGGACAAAAGCTACTTTTCACTTAGCAAAACAAAAGTAGTTTACAGAGCACAGAATATCACAGGATATTCTTATAATGTTAACAATGACCCACGGGAGAAAGTTCACAAAATTTAAGTGACAAATCCATCTTCAAAAGCCGTGTCAATATACAGATTCAAGATTTCAGAATACATCAGTACTCCAGACATAGGAAATGGGAGGGACGGGTGATGCCATCTGAATCATCATGACACAAGACAAGGGTACCATTCAGCTTTGTAACATTCACGAACCATTTGGACAAAAAAATCTGGGTTCTCAGGGGTTGGAGACCTTTCTCCATCCTCATGAACTCCCCTAATTCTGTTGGAGAAGGGTATTAAGCACCTGTTCTTGACAGATTTGACCCCCACAGAGAAAACTGCAGTGGGTAATACATGTAGCACAATACAGGCAGGAGCATTACCTGTGAGTGCTGGAAACCGTTCTGCTGGAGGCATGGCTGTTCAGCAAGGGCAAGGTGGGGCATGCTGGAGCCATCTGAGTGCAAAGTCTTGAGGGACTCTGGGTCAATCTTCTCTCTGTTGTGAATCTGTAAAGAGAGACCCACTGTGGGAAGGCATCCAGACTTGACCAGAGGGCAGAACCTGCAGGTGCAGTTTAGGGAAATGGCAGAAGCAAAGCTGTCTTGGACTGCTTGTGCACAGAATCAGCAGTGCAACTGCAGTTGGTACTCTTGCAAACGCTTCTGTCCAGTTCCATTTATTGTAAGTTAGATATGTTCTAACCTGCTGCAGAAATCCTCACATTTCCCTCCCTGACAGCTACAAGGTTTTATTTTGCTTTTCCTGTTGGCAGATGAACTGATACTAACCTTCCACTCTTACCGTGTGACCAAATCACAGGGATGTGCAATTTGTGCTTATAAACCTGTTCATACACTTGAATTATCTACCCGTCTGTGTTCATGGAGATATTTCAACAAGAGCCTTGCCAGTGTTAAATCACCTCTGCAGGAATCCCATCCAGAGTTAGCTAGGGGGCTGTGGCACTGCAAAGCTGGCTGAGTCGCTACCTGTGCCACTTACATGTTATTTGAAGAAGGAGTTGCTGCTTTAAGTCTTGTCTGCTGTGATATTGTCACAAACATCATGACACTTTGAAAAAAAACAACCAACCAACCAAAAAAAAAAGAAAAAAAACCCTACCAAACATTTTTATCCTTTTCCTGTATTCCTCACAAAATCTCGACTTCTGCTACCAAGCCCTTAAAGCAGAAAAGATGTCGCTCAAAGGGTCTAAGTCCCACTACTTACTGCAAACTACAAATAATTATACAGCAGTGCAAACTGGAATAATAGCCAAGTCTGACATTTCTGACTGACTTTTCTTCCTTCCTTGCTTCACATGGTGAGCTCAAACTGTTCTTCTCCTACTACAGCACATTAAAGCACCATGACTCTCACTCTTGCTCAGCATAGCATTCATATGCTTTACCTGCTCTTCACTGTATTTGTCTTGAAGCATCATCTGGACATTTTCCAAATTGCACTTCACTTCCTTCAGCTTCAAGGAAAGAGCCTCTGTCTCTTGTTGGTGGCCTGCACTGTCCCCACAATCTTCCAGTAAAGAAAGGACCTTTTGTTCAATCTCTGATAACATCACCTAGAAGGGACAGGAGTCAATCATCATTCTTAGAAGTACAACACTCCTTTCCTGATAACATTCTGAAGTCAGTGCTTACACATACCCTGTTTGAAATGAATAGAAACAGGCAAAAAATAGAAATAGCTGCAATCCCCCCTGATTTTCTCTAAGATAGTTTCTTTTTACTAAGAGCAATAACGTATATTGAATACAAAGTTACACTTAAAAACAAAACAGTTTCAAACAACATTCTCTGTGGGAAGTTACATTCACTCCCACACTTAAGTAATGAAGGAGGGAAGCAGAAACCATTGACTTTATTTGGATGAACCAAGAGGACAACACACTACAATGGAGGAGGAGGAGGTCGTGCACAGACTGATCACATCACCCTTTGGGAAGTCAAGTTGCACGGCTGTATGAGCTAAACAGACCTCATTGTGAGGCTGAGGCACTACTACAACTATGCAAAACCATGATAAGCAAGGAAGAAATCCTTGGGCTATTGCTCACTGCATGGCCAGTTTCCATTTCCTCTAATCACTTCAACCAGAAGCACAGCAGCAGTTCTGCTCACATTATGAGACAATGTTACCAGCGTATGGAAGCATAGCCTTGAAGGGAGAAGGTCACCAGTTCTAAAAACAGTTTTGGCTATCAAAAGGAGATAAAGTTGACAGATCATTAGCATTGACCGATAAACCTCTCGCAAATCTTGCTGTAATGATTTAAGGAGTTCCACCCCCCTCTCCACCCCCCTGAAGGGAGCTAATTGCTCCACAATCCAATCAGCAAAATGTGAAGCCTGTCTCAGCTGCAGGCATTTGTAAGCTCTTAACTTAGTTGAAGACTACAACTGCCTCTGTGATGGGTTTTATCTGAAATGCCACTGGGCTTTCAATGAAGAGACTAAGCAGAGGGACATGCATTCCCTAGGGCCAAAATGAGCTGAGGAGAGTAGTCCACTTTCCCATGCAGCCCATTCCAATGCTTGATCACCCTCTTCCTACCACCAAATAATCTAAATTACCAAAACATAGTAATGCTAACATGCTACCCAGGCCACTGTAAAACTTTTGGGATTTGGCTGTTTCACACTGCTGTGAATCAAATTGCAGCTCTGCATTTCTTTAAGGTTGAATGCAGAGACAAGTAGCATAACTCAACCTCAAAGTAATCAACTGCAGTAAGTTAACTGCTTTACATCATATGCCTGTATATAGAGCCTGCACCTGTTTTGTGTGATGGGTATTTTTCTTTGTAGACCCTGACTAGGATAGAAAAACATTTTTCCTCCCCTCCCACCCTACCAAGTTCACATGTGAACACTGAGCCAAACTGTTAAAACCTGACAGGAATTCAGCAGGGCCTAGCACTGCCTGAAGCCTGCTTGTTTTTACAGGTTGCAACTGCCCTATCAAAGCCTACACTGATATGAATCCTGAACAGGACGGAGATACAGCCAGCTACCGAGGTGTATTCAGCATCCTAGTTCCAGAGTTCAGCAGCCAAGCACATGAGGATATCGGCCTGGCACCGCAGGGAACTCCAAAGCTGCATGCCTGGACATTTTCTTTACATCTGAGCGCCAGAGAAAAAAAGCTGTGCCAGGACTCCCACCTACTCCAGTCCCTCATGCCAGCTCTGTTTTCCTCCATCAATTTCCACCAAAAGATACCATCAGTCCTTTCCTTCTGCTGCCACCTGGGGCAGGAGGCTGCCCTAGAGCTACAGCAATGCATCCAGACACCACCACCACTCGAGATGGGTAAGGGAAAGGTCTCTGCCCTTCCCCCTACACCGACAGCTCTGCAGGTCTAAAGTGCAGAAGAAAAACTTAGCAGTTTAGGAGCTATTTTACAATGGTCTTCTAAACCACTCCAAAAATCAAAAGTGAAAGCATAAAAAAAAAATCCTTCATTCAAGTGGATTTATTATGATAAAGATCAATGAAAAGCTACCTTTTAACAGAGGATTCAAACTATTTAAACTGAGCCATATTTTCAATAGCAAACTAAAGAAAAAACAAAGATCTTGGAAAGCTGCACCTGAAACTGAAGCCAAGCAGTCACCTGCTTTCCGCACAGTGTAATGAAGCCAAAGAAGCAGAAAGAGAAGCAGCAGTAACTGTAGCTTTTCTGCATTCACAAACCCAGAGGAAGGGGACTCATTTGGATGGCAGCAGCACACTGGCTGCTCCCTCTTACCTGGCAATCGCCAAGCTGCATTTCCACCATCTGCTGCATTTTGGGGGTCTGGGGATCTGACCCCAGGGACACCTTAGTTTTGTCTAGCCATTGTTCCAGCTCGGCAACCTGGGCCTGGCACACCTGGAGGATTGTTTCCGGCTCAGGCCTACCGCCATCCACCGCTTCCTCTGAGGTTTCAGTTTTCCCTCGAGAGCCCTGGGTGGCGTTGGGGACAGGAGGCGGCGTGTCACTCTGGAGCAAAGCACATAAAACAAATGCGGTTATCTTTCTTTCTTTCTTTCTTTCCCCACCCCTTACGAGCGTAAAATATTAAACTTTCACATTCAGAGAGCTCAGAAAAAAACTCTGCCAACTCTGCCACCGTCTTCCCAGTTAAAAAAAAAAAAAAAAAAAAAAGATAAAAGAAAAAGGAAGGGAAATTCAGCAGGCAAGTGATCCCAGGAGCTGGTGTAACAGGTTTCCAGGCAGGGATTTGCATTCGCACAGGTATACCGGAGCCACAGGAAGCACGATGACTCACCATTAACCAGTTCTCCCCTGAGGAGAGATGTTTTTCTGTGGGAGTTGGATGTAAAAGCGCTGCAATTCAGAGCTGCAAAGCAAGCTGTTGTGCAACGCTTAGAAGTTGCTCGTATGTATTTGGTTCCAATAGTCAGATGTGCTTTGTTCAGGCTCTAGATCACACAGAAATATAATGTGTGTTTTTAAGTATATGTTGCGTATTCTTCCTCCTATTTGCACTCCTTTAAGAAGCAGCATTGTGTACTTCCGTAATAAGGAGAAGTCTAAAGTGCTCTGAGATATCAGCAGTTGCTTAGAAGGTTGCACAGGTCTGTGTACACCTCCACATATGCAAATGCAAATACTTAATAATAAATGTAGCACAACCACTCCAGTACAGAACTAGCTGTAATGCTCCCACGGCTCTAGAGCATACACACAGGCAACTGAGATGGTCAGCTGTAGGGCATAAGCTCTGTGTAAAAATGGGAGAGCCAAAATGCATTGTTTCAGCAGCTATCAATGTCTTACTTTAATCACTGTTCTTCTGGTTTGCCTCTTGACAGTGCCATTAAACATAAGAAACAGTAAGTCTGAGTGGCCGCATGCTGGAACAGTCTAAGTACGTCTGTTGAGGTACACGTGATCGGAGGTATAAAAAAGTACCAGTTTACTTCAACTTCCATCTGAAATTTCTGGCTCTGTTAGTTTTAGTTCATCATTTTAATATTTTTTGCCAGTTTGGACTCAACATATATATTTTTTGTTTTATTTCAACCAAAACATTTTGGTTCACTAAAGTACATATATTTTGATAATGCCAAAAAATAACCAAATATTAAAGATATGTACACATGCATGTCCTGCACAGTATTACACAAGCACTTAGATTTCACTTTTGGCATGCTCTGCCCCTCCCCAGGTAAACGTTGCTGCAGTAAACTTCATCCTCTTCCTTTACAGAAATAGAAACTCAAATATACAGTCAAATCAGTTGAATAAAAGAAGCCAGTTTCTTGTTTGCAGGTGTAACTATGCTCAGCTTCATGCACACATCATGAGTTCATGTTCCAAGAGTGAGACCTCTGGGGACATGGAGAGGACAGCAACCAAAGCTCAGCTGACACAAAGCAATTCAAACATGTTTCTGAATCCTAAATTATGTTTTAGGCTGCTATAACTGAATTTGGAAGTATGTGTGTTTTTACAGGAGGGACAACACGTCAGGAGTGGGGAAATGGTTATCATTTAGCAAACACTAAGATAATGGGAATTATTTAATTTCAGTGTGTACTTAAGCTCTAAATGGAGAACACAAATATAACCAACTCCAGAGATCTCCACACCTACACACATCTCTAAGGGAAATAAATGAATTTAGCATTTATAAAAATAAATGTTTTCCCATTTCCAAATAATAATTGATCCTGTAAATAAATCATTCAACAACAAAAAAAACTCATTTCCTAACTGGAGTTGTATAGCATATGGAAATGGCACAGTGAGTCAAAACACTGAAGCGGAGATGTAGCGGGCTTTTTTGCTGTCTGGCATGGTTTGAGGGAGGAAGACCCTCTCTACAGGAGCAGAGGAGGACTTTGGCTGACAGCCTGACTGCTCTCTCCACAGACCACCAAGCAGCTGTGTCATCAGTGCTCTCCTGGGTTCAACAGGTTGTGGGTGCCCCTGAAGACAGAAGGCTGACAGAGGTACCATTAGGGCATATGCTGTCTTGTAAGATGCCTGGATATCCAAAATGTTGACCTACAAATTAAGTCTCTTGTATTCAGGTGTCTAAATGCTGATTACCCTCAACTGAAATTTACTCAGTGCAGGCAGTACTTCAGCTCAGTATAACACAGAGGAGTAGTGAGAACTCAACTGAACCGCTTTCTGTGCTTGGGGGCTGCAGTGATTACATCTCCTTTGCCTGCAAAGGGATCTTGCAGACGTCCTGCACATGTAGAGACCAACAGCACCGCAGCATAGCAGAGAAATTACACAGAGGATCATGCATACTGTCAGGTCATACATAATACACTCATATGAAGCAGAATGCTATTGATTCTAATATTAGTAGAAAATTAATACCAACCCTTGCCTACTGGCTGGATTTTAATAGTATGTACTATTACATGTACTATGGCTATTCTCCAGTAGAGGAACAAACTACATTTTAAAAAAGGGCATGTCAGATTCTACTTTGGCTCTTTTTTTTTTTTTTTTTTTTTCTAATGAGATTTCAACAAANTTCCTAACTATGTATTAAAAGTTATGCATGATTGAAAGAGTCAGGGAGCAATGTGAGACAGTGACCTGGGAGCATGCTTCTGCCTCAGGCCATGATGGATTCTAGCTTCTTCCATGCTCTAAAACCAGCTAGAGCTGAGGCTGCTCTGCTACCAGTCTTTTGCTCCTGACCTTGCTGGACTGTTTAAGACTGTCTTGATATGCTCTTTTGCACCTAACCTATAGGCTGCTGCCCACTCCTCTGTAAGCTAGTTCACGTCTTCCACAAAGCAGCAAAATACGAGTGTCATTCTCACTAATTTCTCTTTTAACTGCCAATTAAAAATCACACAATTGATGAGGATNNNNATTTTATCATCTTAATCCTTCCATTCCCGCCTTTATGAATGCCAGCATTTTTTTCCTGAAAGTATTTCATCTTGTTTCCTAGTAAACTTCATTTTCAAGGAGCAAATCAAAACATATTCATTTTCACCCAAAGTAGCGTGGGTGAAATATATGGGTGAATATGAAGAGGCCATAAAGGGTTGTAGATATCCTACCATATCGTTAATCCTGACACAAACTCCACTAGCATTATTATAACCAGTAGCTGAGTTATACAGAAGGTCACACCGTTCAGCCTACTCCAGGCCTTCAAACTCACCATGGCCTGACTTTCATGACCTGTACCAGGGCCTTCAGTTCTCTGCAGAGTTTGCGAAGATGTTTCCTCACCATGCTTACTGCACAGCTGCATTATCTCAGCAGCATCCTGTAGAGAAAGAGGCAACAGTGGAAGTATTTACATCATTATTGCTTTGCTGTGCTGGAGAAACCTCAGAAGGCAGTAGCCATTCAACACATGGTCCTGGACCAAAAATACTCACAGAGGTAAGTTCACTTACGTCTGTAACATAGATACACAGAAACAACAAATCGCAGCCATCGTAACAGACAGTATCAACACACTCTGAAGAACACAGTGAAACACCAAGAAAATTATGGCTGGTCGGGAATATTAGATGTTGATCTCCTCATGTACAAAGGGAACCTCTTCCACAGGTCATTCCCTAACAGAAAGCACATTTTCTTGCCTTTCCAGGGGTTAGTGAATTGAATAATTGCTAACAAATGTGCTTTTTTTTTTTTTTTTTT
>VXAV01007196.1:345544-363129 GCA_013399715.1 Alectura lathami | reverse complement strand
TTCAAAAGGCAGAAATGAGAATTTTTCCCACTTAAAAAAAAAAAAAAGCTAATTTGGAGAGCAAAATATTTAATCGTAGTCAATAATCTTAATGACATACCTAAAGAATCAGAGGAGGGAAAAAAGAGTTCTTCTGCTCAGTTTTGATGAGAAACTAAAAGTCCTTCTAAAAGAAGATTCTCTTACCCATTCCTACACTCTCACATTCATACAACTATTCAGTAACAAGTAAAATGTGTAATATCTCAAATTTACTTGACTAGCTTCAGAATGTGAATACTGTGTATATAGACTCTAGTTTCCTCTCTCAGAGGCCAATATGTGAATACAGCCACTTGCCTGAAGACAGCTCACCCATTCCCTGCTTTCCACTGAGGAGCAGAAAATCTTTTTTAATTCTTTTCTTGGCAGAACATAAATTACGCCGTATCTGTGGGACTGAATCTCTATCTAGATGTCATGCCTCTCTGTTGTTTCAGGCTTAAATTTTGCTCCTTACTTTTCATATGACTAGAAAACCAACACATGGAAAAGGCCCTGCTGCCAGGAGCGTGAGGGCAGATACTAAAAAGGAGCACAGTATGCCAAACATGCAAATGCTGCCACTCCCTTGCACAGAAAACTTGTAAAGCATTTGTGTCTTCCAGCTCCTCTTCCTGATTATATTATTTAGGTAGTGATAGGTGTGGTACTTAACAGGCCGTAAAAAAAACACACATAAGTCACCTGAAACCCTACCCTGAAGCATTTGCAGTACACCTAGTACAGGTTTTGTTTCTGTTACACTTTTTCAGGCATTAAACTGCAATTTAATTATACCGAAGTTACTAGTGCTAGATCCTACTGCAACACAGATAGCAAAAATGTGCAAAGACATCCAAACGCTAAAATGTCAAACTAATCCTCAGAGAGGAAAAAAAAAAAAAGCATATGCCTGCCCAGGTAGCTTGCCTCCATCGTGGTTTTCTCTCCTGTCAGGATACTTATTGCCTTTCTAATGCAGCACTAAAAAATGCCATCCTTTAATAGCTTTATCCTTTGTAATGTCTCTGGTAGTGACAGACTTGCATTGTAGTACTGCTGCTTTCAATCCACACAACAGGACTGGAAAGTTTGGGGTTTTTTTGCACAGTTTGATATCCTTGCAGCTAAGAACTGTAATTTTTCCAATCTATTTTCTCACAAAGAAATTTCACTCAGCTACAGATTGTCGGAAGTGTATAAGATAAAGGCAAATGCTGAGCAAAAAAAGATTACGGCTGCTCCAAAAAGATGAAAAACCTAAACTTTGACCTTATACTCTACATAAATGTGTTAGAAGTCTCATGATAATACTCTGTAATTGCAAAGCACCCTGATTCCAAGGGCTTAAAAGTGTTTTGAAAATTCTTGAATATTTAATCTGGTAACTGTTTCTCTGAAGCATATGTTTTAGCACACCTATTTTTCAGACCTAAAAAGCTATAGGGACTAAAACCCCAAGATGCTAGGGACCATACGGATCTGAGAGTCATTGTCTTTTTCAACTCCAGGCATGCATGTCTGCAGTGTGCATGCAAGCATGTAGCATGCTTGGGTTTTCTCTTGGCTCTTTTAGTACAGAACAGTTGGAAGGGGCCTACAAAGACCATCTAGTCCAACCGCCCAGGCCTTCAGGGCTAACCAGAAGTTAAAGCATTTTATCAAGGTTATTATTATCCAAATGCCTCCTGAACACTGACAGGCACGGGGCACCAACTACCTTTCTAGGAAGCCTGTTTTGGTGTTTGACCACCCTTCATGATAAAGAAATTTTCCCCAGTGTCCAGTTTGAACCTCCCCTGGCGCAGCTTTGTGCTTCTTCCATGCATCCTGTCACTGGTGACCAGGGAAAAGAGACTGGCACCTCCCTCTGCACTTCCCCTCCTCAGGCAGCAGCAGAGAGCAATGAGATTGTCTCTTGGCTTCCTTTCCTACAGACTAGAAGTGTCTTCAGCCCCTGCCCACAGGGCATGCCTTCCAGCCCATTTGCCAGCCTTGTTGCCCTCTGCTGGACGCTTTCAATTATCTTAATATCTTTTTTACATTATGGACCCAGAACTGCACACAATATTCAAGATGAGGCCACATCGACACTAAGAATAGTAGTAGAATCACCTCTTTTACCAGCTGGCTATGCTGTGTTTAATGCACTCCAAAATGCAGTTTGCCCTCTTGGCTGCCAGGGTACATAGCTGGCTCATGTAGAGCCTGTTGTCACCAGCACCCCCAGGTCCCTTTGTGCTGAGCTGCTCTCCAGCCACTTGTCTCCCAGTTGTTACTTGTGTAGGTACAGCAGAACTTGGCATTTACTTTTGTTGAACTTCAAGCGATTGCTAATTGTCCAGTGCTCCAGTCTGTCTAGATCCATCTGCAAGGCCTCTTTTTAGCACATCTCAGTTTACAATAATTAGCCAATCTGCTAAGGATGCATTCAACTCCTGCATCCAGATCATTGATAAAAATATTGAACAGGACTGACCCTAGAACTGAGCCCTGAGGAGGACCACTTGTGACTGGCCACCAGCCAGACATAGTCCCAGTCACTCCAACCCTTTGAGTTCTGCTGTTCAGCCAGTTCATCCTCCAGCGTAGCATGAACCTGTTCCTCTCACAGCTGGACAACTTCTCCAGAAGTTTACTGTGAAAGTTGGTATCAAAGGCCTTACTAAAAGCCAGAAAGATTACATCCATTGCCTTGCCTTTATCCACTAAGTGGGTGAACTTACTGTAGAGGGGGATCAAATTACTGAGACAGGATTTTCCCTTCAAGAACCTGTGTTAACTCTGCCTGATAATAGCACTGGTCTTTGAATCCCTTAATTTTTCAAACTGAAAACAAAAGATACTGCCTCCAAGTACATCTACCAAGTACATCTGAGTAATGGAGCACGTGCAGATATCCCTGAATTAAAACCTTCATGACCTGATACAAGTACATGGCAACAAAGTGCTGCAAAGATACTAATTTACATCAGGAACCATCATAGCTTTTTCAATGTGATGCTGGAGATGTGCTGACGTATACTGAGCCACTGGTGCTGTTCTCTTCTACAGCTGCATGTCACAATTTAAGCAAGCAGCAGTGGCAGAAAATGGTCACCATCATGGCTCCCTGATTAGGAAAGATCATGTTTAGTAAAATGCTGTGTGCTATTAATTATCATGAATTTCACAGAATCATAGAATGGCTTGGGTTGGAAGGGACCTCAGAGATCATCTAGTTCCAACCCCCCTGCCGTGGACAGGGCTGCCAGCCACTAGCTCACCAGATCAAACTGCCCAGGAACCCATCCAGCCTGGCCTTGGACACAGCCAGGGATGGGGCAGCCACAGCTTCTCTGGGCAGCCTGTGCCAGCGCCTCACCACTCTCTCAGTGAAGAATTTCTTCCTGATGTCCAACCTAAACCTCCCCTCTTTCAGTTTCAGCCCATTCCCCCGTGTCCTACCATTATCCACCCATGTAAAAAGTCGGTCCCCCTCCTGCCTGTCTAGCAAGGTCTTGCAAGCCTACTAGACAAAAAAGAAATCATGGCTTGCATTATCTACCTGTACAAATTTCTGTGTAATGGCTGTCAACAAAAGAATTTCCATGTTCTAGATAAGTTTAAGGACCTGAACACGATGTGAGCACCTTTAAATAGCAAGAGATTTCAAACATCAATCATGAAAGCCTGGTTCACAAGACACTGGTGCCTTCATTTCCTCTACAATATGGTACAACATCTAGTATCAGCTGTAACTCGATAAGCCTTGAAATTCACTTGTCTTCTCTCTACTGTGCCTTGTTGTGGTGTGAAATTGCAAAAAAAAAAAAAAAATCCCCCCCCCCCAAAAAAAACATTACATAGAAGACATAGTAGGTGCTTTACATGCCTAGTGTAAAGACAATATTGTCTTGTAAGCAAAATAATTATAAAATAAAGGTATTTTAGATGATGTCTTAGGAAATACATAAGATAAAATAAAATAAAATAAAATAAAATAAAATAAAATAAAATAAAATAAAATAAAATAAAATAAAATGAATGGTCGATTACCTCCAGTAGCTCATTTTGTTCCTTAGTAATTCTTTCTATTTTTTTCATTTCTCTCAAAAGTTGTCTTGCTCTTAGGAACACTGAGAAAGGCTGTGTTTTCACCCCTGGTAGCTGAAGTGCCTCTTCATAGGACTGTATATGAACAATGGTCTTCTGCATAGGACCAATGTGGTCAAGTATAACCTATTAGGATACCGGATAGATGAGGAATGTTACAATGAGATGGAAAAAATCAACACTGACAATTTATACCCCTGTCATAATATGCAAGAGTTCTCTCTGTTGAGTTTCCAATTTAAGACGGAAAAATATTTTAATATTAGAACAAGTAAGTGAAAATCCATGGCAAGGCTGTCTAAAGCAAGAGAAAGATGCAACTTAAGTTTACCATTCTGCTTTGTCTGCATATACAAACATTAAGCTTGCATGGTGACAAAAATGGGTCACATTCAGAGTAGTTACTGTCTTACCGTGTGTTGTTTTAAAGTACTGAATCTTTGGCCAAAAAGGCAGTTTTAAAAAAGTGGCCAAATCCTCCTGCTGTCACTGTAGCCAACTCTGGTTTTTCTTTACTGCACTGCAAACCACCCATGAAATGTCCTGTGTTAAAGCTAACCACTTTCTCAAGGTTCTAAAAAAAAGTCCTGTTACTGCTGAGAAGCACTGCTAAGATGGCGATGAACAGAAACGGAAGCCAGGAGAAACATCTGAAGCCAGATTTCCCATCAAAGACAGCTTCTCCTATCACTGCACTCTGAACAGATGCACAGTTTACAACCATCTTTATTGGTTTTGGATTATGAGAATTGTGCATAACTTCATAATACAATGCAAGTTTTATGGAAGACTTGGTTAATGACTTAGCAAGGACACAATGACAACACAGACTCACAAGCTCCAATAATCCTGAAAAAATATGAAATCTTACTGAGACCTCATTCAACTAACTTCAGAAGGAAATCAACAAACAAAACCTTTGGTTTTTTTCTTACTAATATTTTTGTTAGATTCTCTCTCAAACAGATTTCATTTAAATAACCACAACTGGAACTGATGTGCTTGTTCTCTCATTCATAAGTCATCTGCATCAGGATTTGTTTGTTATACGCTTACTATCCAGGCTTCAATTTAAAATAAGGTAGTGAGTGAGTGAACATTATTTTCGTGAAGAAATAATACTTTAGTTTTTCCATATAATGTAGCCATTATAAAACTATTATCTAGATAGCAAAGCTGTGAGTGGTATGTTGACATTTTTATCCCTCCCCTGAAACAGAACCCATGCTTTTTGCATTTCAGTAGGCTAACAACATGGACTGCAGGTGATGTAAAAGAAATATACCATAATGCTTTGCTTTACCTTACTAGGGAAAGGAAAACCATCTGGCCAAGATATCTTTGCAGTGAATTTTCTGCATGTGTGAAATGGGTATGTGATGAGTCACTTCAGCCTACATTTCTAAAAGTATCTACTGTATTTTGCCTCCATTTTTGGAAAAATCAGGCCTGATTTGCAGACTTTCATATTACTTAATGTTTGATGTTAAGTGGAGTGATGTGCAGTGGGTGTATTTCTGAAAATCAGCTCATAAAGTTCCCAAAAACAGAAGTACTCAGGTATGTTTGTGTGCCTTAGTTACATACTCGGGCTGTCTGTTGGCATGTCCTCAAGAGTGCTTTAGTTTCAAACATTCTAGGTCAGACCAGGACTGTGCTTCTTTGAAGGGATATCTCAGTCTCACTTTAGAGTTTACATTGCACATTTATCTTGGAGCACGTAAATTCAATTCCTTTGAGATGAAACTACAGCAGAAGACACTTTCCAGAAGAACATCTAAAGACCCCCAGCCACTAATGGATGTCCAGTCTGCTGGACTACCAGTAGTCTGGTCCTAAGTAAGCCCCCAGGACACATTCAGTACACATATCAGGTCCTCTGAAACATTTTGTCCTAGCAATCTGCTCCTTCTGGATTTCACTGCTTGTTACTGAAGACATGTAGCTGAATCATGACTGAAATAACACTTTCAGACTTTGACATAAGAGAATTTGTGTATACTGACATTTCAAAGTCATACACTAAAATTTCATTCATTGTAGCATGCAGTCACAAAACAGCCTTATGCTAGAAAAAGCTTATATAGGAGTTTTCACAGACCTGTCCGTGTTTAAGTTGGTCTTTAGGAGAAAGTTCTAACAGATCTTCTGATGACAGGATCGTCTTCATTTTCACAATATCCTTCTCAAACACTTTTACATGAGATTCAATGGCATCCAATTCCTAGATTTTGGGAACAAAGAACATTTGTGGGTAGTATAGTTTATAAACTCCCTCCAAAAACCAAAATCAATTTGAATTTCTGCCTTTTGCTCAAAACTTAAAAAAGAAATACTGAAAAACAAATGCAGCATGTGCAGAACATAACAGGACATGTTAACAGGCGCTGCCAATCAAAAGGCTAGTTATTATAAACTACATATTGTCATAACTTACAAAAGAATTAACTATCTATGGTCACCTAGTCTGTTTTAAATCTGGAGTACAGAATTGAAATACCCTTGAAAAGCCACACTATTAACTACTAGTAGTGACAATACACTTTTTAAATGCTGATATTTATCACTGTAAGAAACTGGTCTAATTATACTTTCTATAGAAAGTCTTATGTCATGGAAAATGGATCCACATACAAAGCTGCTCCTAGATAACTCTCATTAAGACAGGGTCACAGAATAATCTACGTTGGAAGGGATCTTTGGAAGGTCTCCAGTGCTCTACAGAGCAGGTTCTTTGGGGCCTGATCCTGTTGAGCTCTGGGTGTCACCTGGGATGGGGATTTCACCCTCATTCCAGGTCCCCAATCCAGTCTCATTGACAAAAATAAAATAAAAATTCTTCATATGTAGATAGAATTTCCCTTGTTCTCATTTGAGTTACCGCTCATCTTTTCTCTGCATGCCCCTAAAGAGTCTGGCTCCATCTTGTCTATAGCCTTCCATTATATAGCAACAACGGTAATATCTCTGCCAGACTCATCCCTTCCCTGGTCTGAACTGACTCAGCTCTCCCAGCCTTTCCTCCTACATCCTGTGCTTCTGCACCCCAGTCACGCCTGTGGCTCTCCTTGGACTTGCTCCAGTATATCTATGTCTTTCTTGCACTAGGAAAGCCAAAACTAGGCACAGCACCCAGACGTGATCTTACAGGTGCCAAAAAGAAGCACAGGATTGCTCCCATGGACTTCCTGGGTAGACACTTGCTCAGCCCTGGATGCTGTTGGCCTTCTTGCTGCAAGGCCATGGTGCTGCAACATGGTCAACCAGGACCTCCAGCCTTTCTAGCAAAGCTGCTTTCCAGCTGGTTGGCCCCCAGTCTATATTGGTAGCTGGTGCAGTATGCTTGCCTCTGTTGAAGTTCACAATATTTCTGTCAGGCTATTTCTCCAGACTGTCCAGGTGCCATTGAATCAGGGCCCTGCCCTCCAGGAAGATAAGCCCTTCTAATCTGTTGGCCAACAAGCTCTGCATTTCTTCTTCTAAATAAGGGGTTTCATCAACACTCTTGAACTTTACAGCTTAATTAGATACCAAACACCTCCTGTAGGTTTGTTGGCAAACATTAATTTACTGACTGGCACACCTACTGAAACCCGCATGCCTTCCTTCTATGCAGACAATATAAGCTGTGTTTCCTAACATATGGTGAAGATCCAGTAAAAGGCACTTATACTTCAAGCAAACTTACATCAGCCACATGCTGGATCTGTGGAAGAACCTCTTCTATCTCATGCTGTAAAGTTGCTACTTGATCCTCTGCTTCATTTAGCTGTTGCGTTACACTGTCTGTTTCAAAGACAGGTGTTAGCTCCTCCAGCTCCAAGTAAACATTGTGCAGAAGATTTTGCTTTTGCTCTGAGTCTTCCAAAGCCATCTACAGACATAGTAAGAAATTAGTTTGCCTCCATCACTAGTGAACATCAATCTTTTTAGTCAGTTTGAATCAGAATGAATCAGGTTTAACTTCCTGTACGTCACTGACCATTACATATATTCCCAAAAACTTAGTTCAGATTAAAACACTTCATGCTTAATGTAACTGAACTGTTCCATCCTGCAGGCAGAAAACTGAGAGGCTGTTGTGACTATAAGACAATCAGTTAAATAAAATGAGTCTACATGAGAATGACGAGCCAAAGAGGAAGGTTTCAAACTTGGAGGGAGATCCCACCCCAAAAACAGGAAAGTGTGAGATGCTGGAAAAGATTGCTCCCCAGTTCCTGTGCAATGGTCAGGCTGACCCCAAGATTCACTCATCTTTACAGCATATGAAGAAAAGAGCTGAATATATATCTGAACACTAATGCAAGCCTTGGGTGCACTTCCAAATCCAGAAGCTTCCCAGTATAGAGCACATAACACCAACCCCCAAATGCAAGAGGCAATAAGCTTTTGTCAGGAAAACTTCCATATATTTCGTTAACTACAATCTCTCCACTGTGGCTATGTAATCTGTAACATATTGGCCCAAAACAGTCAGCTACTTCTTGTAATATAGGAGAGGAATTCTGATTAGTTTTAATACAATAATGTATATTCAGAATATCAACTTTCTCTTTTTGCATAAGTCAAAGAGTGGATATATAGAAAACTTGTATTTTAAATATGAAATTATCCGAAATCATCTTGGCACTTCCTTGGATTCAAACTGAAAGAGGGAAGGTTTAGGTTGGACATGAGGAAGAAATTCTTCACTGAGAGTGGTGAGGCGCTGGAACAGGCTGCCCAGAGAAGTTGTGGATGCCCCATCCCTGGCTGTGTTCAAGGCCAGGCTGGATGGGTTCCTCGGCAGTTTGATCTAGTGAGCTAGTGGCTGGCAGCCCTGTCCACGGCAGGGGGGTTGGAACTAGATGACCTTTGAGGTACCTTCCAACCCAAGCCATTCTATGATTCTATGATTTGATTCTTGAAATTATCAGCCAGAATTGCCTTCAAGATACAGTGAGAACTTCCTTCCACATCAGTTCACTTTCAAGTTTCCATTAAGTACGTAGACATCAAAATACTGTGTTATCCATTTTGGATCACATAACACAGAAAGAACTGTACATATTCAAGCAGTAATAACTGATTATAACCACACAGCAGGGTAGCAGAAAAACAGTCATACATTTTTGGAAGACAGATGTACCACACTTCAGCATTTTTGCAAGACAGGTGCTTTTTGGTGTTGGATTTATCTATCTGTATTTCATGCATGTAAAATGTAACAATTTTTCACTTACGGGATTTACTGAAAATGAGTAAATTATTTATGTTGGTAAGATTTAAGAATGGAAAACTATGTCTTCATAGAGCAACCCGTTCTAGCAAGAACATACATCTGCATTAACACTTACCTGCAGGTCATCAGTGTGTTTGTGCAGGCTCTTTGCAGAGTCACTTTGAGCATCTGCTCTTAGCAAGCTGTTGGTGTTTTCTATCCAAACTCTCATGTTCTTCAAGAGTTCATCATATTCTTCCATCTTGTTGGCAGCCTAGGAGATAACAGGATATTACAAAATGGCACAAACTGATTTCTGTTTACTGTCTAGGATAAACACATCTATGGGCAAAATTAAAAGAAAACTGGATGCATTTTTATCAAGGTCAGTTAGGTTAGTATGGTGAAATAATCAGTACAATTGTAATTTTTCTGAAATAGTTCCATGATTTCAGGCTCTCTCTTTTAAACAAAAGTAATTTTGGTGTCTATGAGGTTACATTTCATGGGGCATTGTTGTGATTTATATGGCAATGTTATTTAAATGGGTAGCACAGCTGCAGAGCTATCGTGAACCACCGCTGATCTGGGGCATGAATTACCAATGCTAACTCACGTCAGCCATGGTGCAGAGCTGCTCCTTTGGGCTGGCAGCTGGAGGCAATGTTTGTCACTCCAGAAATTTTTAGCTATGATGAGCCAATGCACCTGCAGCAGGTTTTTGGCTCTTCATTCATTTGAGAACCATTGATAATGTTCTGTGTATATCTTTTTTTTTTTTTTTGGTAGTTTTTGTTGTTGCTTTTGTTTTTAATATGATGGGTATGTTTTTTGCTTTTCGTTTTGTTTTTTTTTTTCCAAATTTGGGAAACTTTTACATTTGCCTCTACCTTGTTTAAAATGCCAGTTCTGCGCTCGGCGAGTTGCGACACTTGCTGGTAATGCTGAAGGGGGATCATTAAGATATCCATCAACTCCTGTGCATGGCAGGAATCCTGCTCTACTATATCATGCACTTCTGCATCCAGTTCATTGAGTTTGTAATGCCAAAGGTCCAGCATATCCCAGATTTGCTGCATGTGGAGAGAGGGGAAATGAAATATAAGGTCAGGCTCAAAGATAACAGCAGATAATATTCTTCGTGTGGGGTATGTGGAATTGCAAAGAGTTCTGAACTGACACAATGAGAACAGAACATTCTGCATCTACCAGTATGATTCACAGCTAAAAAACCATGCATTTTCCTGTGAGAAAGAATAGGCAAATATTCATCAGGTAAATGCTTGCTTGTACTGCTTCTTTTAAAGACACAGAATGAACAGAGGGATACTTTCTGCTCCTGATAAACCAGGCTCTGTAAAAACAACCAAACATCTTTCAACACCCCCCCCCAAAAAAAAAACCCATGGGCAAAATTACCTTCTGAACTTCTTTGGCTTTTGCAATATTTTCACTCTTCTGTTGCAACATCTTTTCAATAGCTTGAAGGCCATTGTTAATAGTCTCTGCTTTTCTTTTCAGGGCATACTGAGGAGAGCTCTGCAAGACTTCAAAGCTAACCTGTCACAGTAAAGAGAAAATAGTAGCGAAGATTACAAAGACATGCTTTTCTGTGTACCCTCTCACCAAAAATATCAGAATTAATTGAAAAAAAGAAACATTCTTTTGATTAGTCACTTAAAAACACAGGAATGAAATTATACTTCCTGGGAGAAGCATGAATGTGACTAGGCTCAGAGTTCACACCTTCTTTGGTAATTTCCCCTTACTTGAAAAATGACTGGGCAGAAAAGGCAGAACACACCCAGACTTCTGTCTTTCATCAGATAACACACTGCATCTTTCAATGCTCTATTCAAACATACAGCAGGATTTTAATTTCAGGAATTCTTACTGGTCTGAATTTATTATATTTTTCACATAAAATGCGTGGCATCAGAAGTACAATTTATGTTTGTTCTTGCATTAGCATATTTAGAAGAAAGTAGAATGCCATTGAAATAAGACAAGTTAATTCAATTTAGCATAGACTGGTATCTCCTAGTGTGTACTAGGAGATCTCCAGTTCCACTAGAATTTATTCCGTTTCCTTTAGGCATTAAAAAAATCCCAAGATACTCTGTATTGTTTTCCACTACTCAAATGTGAAAAGTTTCCAGAATCACTTCTTTCACTCCAGCATGTAACGTATGCATTGGTATAATCTTTTATTTCAGAAATTGAAACAGCAAACCAAAAAAATAAAACCTCAAAGCATAAATATTGTTTTACTCCCCTCTTCTCCTTCTCTCTCCTACCCAGTTGTTGGTTCTGAAAAGACTTATTCCATTTTGAAACTGTAAAGTAAACCTAATTAAAACTAATAAGCTGTAATGAATATGTCTCTAAATATTTAACGCAACATAAAATGAATGAATAATCTGATAGACAATAATAAGTAACTGGATTTAAAAATTGTTTTATTAAACTTTCAGGTTGTATCAAATTAACTGAGATTTAGCCTTTAAAACTAGTATTAAATATTATTTCTGCAAAAAGGTAATTGAAAGTTTTTTTTTTCCTTTTTAAAAGTAACAGAATTGAATAAATAAAAATGAAAATGATAATGATTATATCACACTAAAATTTCACCCCAAACTTTGTGCATTACTCTGTTTTGCTTTTATTTTGTCTTCAGCTAACTGCCTATACTTCCTTAATATAGCAAACATTGCAAAAAGGCACAGCAATGTTACCTAGTTACCTAAACACCCTGCCTGCTTTTAAAGGAATGCAACCATGTCCCAACGGGAGGTATAAAGAATCATACTGTGATACCCTATTGAATGTGCAAGTCAAATTTAAAAAAATAAAATAAAAACCAGTTTCTTTTTGTTCCATTTTAAAAACTCTTTCCAGCTAAGCTAAACTAACTTCCAAATCAACTCTGACTACTATTTCAGTTTAAGAACCAGACTGGATAGAAGATCACATCCATATCATAGCCAAGACCTTATTGCTAGTGGCTCTGCTATGCCTTCTTTTACAACAACAACAAAATTTTATATTCACACTGAGTACTGGAAGATTGTTCTAAAAGAAGACAGTTAACATGAGGATTTTTTTCTCATGTATACCCTTTCAGCAAGAAGAAAAATGCAAATTAAAAATAACCAATGTTTCAAGTTTAAATTCATAGTTATAACACTCATCAAATCTTGCTGTACCAATAGGTTACAAAGTGTATATGAAAATCACATCAACAGGTACCTTGTCTTCTAGGTCTTGTAATGTTTTCTTGCAGTCCTCCAGCTGTGTTTCAATTTCTGCAGGAACTATTGTATACATTTCAGAATATTTGATCCGGAGTTTCTCCATGATATCCTTAAGAGTTTGACTCTCTTTAGCAATCACGCTCTGCACTTCCTACAAATAAAGAGAATTTCAGCAGTTTTACCCAGTTTTTACTGAGTACATGTGCATGTATGTATACATATATGTATATAAATACACATAATATACATTGACTTTTATATTTCCTGCCATGATTATGATCGGGAAAAGTTGTTTTTGTGACATAAACCTACTCTGACTACCTCTGCAAGCAGATTAACCTTGAGAAATACTCCCTCATTTAATCAAATGATGCTTTTCAATCTGTAAGAATTAATTAAACTTGATACTGCTCCATGTCAGACAACTGACGCATGGATGTTTAGTGACAGGTGTAACAATGTCACCACATAAAGTGCTCCTGCAATTAAATGTTAACCTTTGTGCTGTCCCTTTTGCCAAAAGCCCATTTTCTCTTTGAAAGATGTTTAATAGCCAAGGTTTGTTCCTTCATTATTATTAACAACACAAAAGCCACACAAAGCAACAGTTTTCAAGCCGAAGTGTCTGCTTTCAGGCAATTATGCAGAGTAGCACAGCAGGCTCCTTTCAAAACAGTAGTTTACAGTTCTGCATGAAGAATGCAGGTTTTATGAGATTAAAGAAACTTGAACAACTGTCTAGAGCGTGTGGCCTAGAAATAAAATCTGATCTAAGTCCTCCTGCAGAAAGAATGAAGAAACTCATTTGTTTTGAAGGTTTTCTAGAATTTCAAGTTGGAAAGTTCTGTTTTATGGTTCCAATTCCCAGTGTTCAGCTGTTCAAGAAACAAATGTTAGCCGTGTTTTTGGGCAAAAAGCTCCTACCAGGAATTAAAATTACCACCCTTTTCTTCTTCAATCAAATCCATAAAGTCCCAGTCTTTGCTTGGGAATCTCTTCCCTCACACAAATACACCGCACAAAAGTTAAATTGATATTTCCTCTCACCCCATGACAACTGGCTCTGGTATTTAAAAACAAACAAACAAACAAAAAACAACAAACCAAAACCATGGCACAGCTGCATGCCTAATCCTACCACAAAGTAAGCTGTTGACCCAATTGAGATTGTGCCAGTATTTACGGGACTTCACAGATTCCCTGACTTGAATTTGCAAGAGTCAGCTACAACATTAGTCTCCAAAGCAAAGCATGTCTGCAAACCGATTTCTGCATATAAACACATGTCCATATTTTACAGATTATTTAGCTGGAAAGCACATGCCTGTCAAGACTGTCCCAATTTTAGTCCGAGGGAACTAGCTTCATCCTTCCACTTGTGTATTCTCCCAAGTTGGTGAGCTAAAACCTTGCCAACTGACTAACCTAGATCTGTCATCCTGAAGTGAAATAGGCATTTCCATTCAACAAATGCAACGAAATCCCAGATAATACTATAGATTTTATAGAAAACAGATTTTCTCTGAAAGTTAGGATTCAAGTGCCCTGTAGATTTTGGTTTGCTGGTGTGTGAGTTACATAAAACTAAGGAAATTTCCAGTCCTTTCAGCTGAACCATGCCAAAAGGAACAGCTCTGCTGTGACATACTGCTACTAACAAGTCATTTGACAGAGTCCAAATTCTCTACAGACCTTAGCAGGCTAGAGTAAACAAATGATAGAGTTCTAAAGTTGAAAAATAACAAAAATATGATTAAAATTAAAATCTAGATCAAAATCTAAAAATGAAGACAATATATACAAAATAACAGTAAATCAAAATTAATATAATTAAAATAACAAATAGATAAACCCATGTTCAGGAACTGTTAGCAATAATAACATTTTGTAAAGTCCTGTATTCAAAGAAGGCTAATAAAAATGTACTGAAATAACAGAAATCAATTAAAATTGTACTGGTTTGGTGCAGAGTAAAGGCTGGTGGGGACTGTGCTCCTGACCACAATTTGATTTCTGAAAAGCAGTTACCAGTTTAATCCCCTGATGAGGGACATGAAATCCAGAGCTTCTGAAGCTGCCCTGGCTAGGTGTGTAGAGGAGGAAGGTATGCAGGGTGTATACTAAGCGGTCCTTCCCAAAAGGCATGCAACTTGTTGTGAACCTCTTAGCATTCTGCAAAGGCTTCTGTGCCTGCTGTCTGAACCACGCAGGGCACAAACGCAAACCAATCACATGGCAGGGCCAATCGCTCCCTGCTGAGTCAGATTCATTCTCAAGTCAATGTGCACATGGATATGCATACTTGGCAACTAATTTTATTTTGAGCATAAAAGAAAATATATTCCAAATGTCCCCACAGATAAACAGAGCCACTACCAACCTCCAGTTGTCCTGCCTTTCTAACAGCATCTTGGGATAACACAGATACAACATTCTGCAATGCATTTTTCACAGCATTTATTTCTTCAGCGATCTTATTCCTCTCTCGAATCTCAGACTGTACTGAATCCTTATGATCTTGAGTCTTTTCGTACAACCTATGAAAGATTTTCAGCAAGAATACATTGTGTTAGACTCTCTGCCGAGGAGAAGTTGTCAAAGAGCATACTTAGTACAGAAATTTTTTCATCTATCCAGAATCACATTTGCTTTTATTTTGATATTAGTTTCTGTAACTAAACCTCTGAGTTTCTGTTATTCATTGCCTCAATTTCTTCAAAATTGACTCTTCAGATACTGCTAAACAAAGTATGTTCGGTAGATCAAACCAGACAGCATGCATATTTAACCAGGAATGAAGCTCCAGAAAACAGAGTTCAAAACCTCAGAGTCTGAAAACCCTGGCAAAGAAAAAGATGTCAACAAAGATTTCATAAGCGTGGAGAAGGGTGAGTGCAATCACAGATTTGCAAAACCCACGAGGTAAATCTTAAACCGTGGCAATCATTCAGGTAAAAGTTGCATTGCGCAAAATGTGCAAAGTCTGATTTTCAGAAGAGTAGAAGATCCACACGTCTCATTCAAGTTCACAAGAGCTTAAAGCCTCCACAATCAATCACCAATACTAATGATTCCTTCTAAATGTGAACACTAATTGCAGCCCACATATGACGTGGCCAGGCTCAGGTCTTCCCCCCAGCTACTACCTCGCATTGCCCGTGCTGGAGACAGCAGAAGGCTGACCCAGTAAAGCATTTATCATCTCTTTAAGTGGGCAATACCTTTCACATGTTCTTCAATATCCAATAAAATGCTGTGTCTTTAAGTGGTCATGTCATAACTTCCACAAAAGTTTTGCACCACTTACTTTTTACAGCGGTCCTGCATTGTCTTTATCTCACATAAGGCAGGAAGGGCAGCTTCTGCCTCAGTATTTTCAGGTGTATTCAGGATGTTCCTTATTCGGTGAAGCAGTAAGAGTAAAAGGAGCTGTTGCTGGTTGATGTTTTCCTCAAATGTGTTCACAAAATCTAGCAATTCTACCAGATCCTCTCTGGTGGCCTTTTCTTTCTCTTTAAGACTTTCTGGCTGTTCTTCCTGGAGCTTATCAAGAATTATTGCTTCTCGTTCCAGCTAAGTAAAGAGCATACCAAAGAATGAGATAAAGTGCTTTTTCACTACATCACCTTAAGTTGCATTATTCATTTGCTCTTATGCATAACTAAATACTAGGAGCGGCATATCCAGAGAGCTTGAACCTCTGAAGGGTGCCACAAAATTCGAGTTTGCTCTAACAAAGAGCATAACCACAGTGAGGCAAGCTGGGTTCGGAGAATTTACGCTATGAACATCCCCATCATTTTTGACTCCAGGTTCAAGAAAGTCTGGAGGTAACTGGCTGACCAGTGGGTAGGAAACGATGTTCTGTATTGATCAGCCCTTTACACATGGTTTTACTATTTGAGGGTCTCAACTCCATCACATCCCTCAAAACCTGCAGTTTGTTAAGCAACTCACCTCTTCACTGATGAACTTCCATTCCTGTTTCAGTTCTTCACAGTTGATTTCCAGCTCTTTCGCTGCTTCAAGCAAAGCCAGCCTATTTTCCCACAGTGCTCTTACAATCTTGCCCAGGGCCCTGTCACCTCCCTTGCATAATCTCATCAGCTCTCCTGAGACCTGCCTTAGCTTCACAAGATCATCTTCAGCCGAGTCAATGTTGGAGACTAAAATCTTATGCAAAAAATAAACAAGCAAATAATAAAAGTGTTAATAAATAAATAAATCATTCAGTAACATGATTAGGATCCTCTATTAAAATGGTAATCACTCCGCTGAGCTGGCTAAATGCGGTTTTAGTGAGGGAATTCTCTCTTGGCTAAGACAGTGATTTCTACAGCAATAACATGTATTCATTTTACATTGCATTATAATTATCAACACATTTTGTGGTTTAATATATACATAAATATAGGATACCTGCTACTCTGATATCATATGATTACTACTGACATCATATGCCATGCATAACTGCATCCCAGTTTTGAATGAGATTTTTCAAGTTCTTCAGAGTCTTTCTTACCTTGCTTTCTTCTAAGTTCTCCAGAGCTTCCTTATAAGACATTGGTACTTGGGACAAAGACTGTCCAAGCATCTGTCTCAGTTTGTTAAGATCATCACGCACCTTATCTTTGTTTTTTGTATAGCTTTTGTATTTTTCAAAATACCTGCAGGAAACAATTTTCAGACCAATTAAAATTTGTGACAGTTGCTTATCTGTCCAATCATAATTCCTACTAGAAAAATAAGCAAAAAAAAAATTCTAATCTAGTAGTTCTTGCTAATTATTTTGCAAGTTGCCTTCAATTAGCATTTGTTACACATCTCAGGTCCAAAATCTGAGATATGACAGAGATTCAGGTACAAACATCCCCGGAGTAAAAGAAATTCAGGTATGTCTACAAATATATCAGCCAGAAAGCAACTCGAAAGAACTGTGTCTTGCTCTAAGTCTCCATCCTCCTCAGACAATTCCAAAAACGAGCTACCTACAGTGTGTAATGTATACAATT
>VXAV01007196.1:315248-338651 GCA_013399715.1 Alectura lathami | reverse complement strand
TTTTTATGCTGGATCACTGCTGGATTTCAGCTTTCTGATCTCCCTTCTTATTATGGCACAGACTATCACAGCTAACCACAGTAACATGGAAAGTTGTAGTGATTAGCAACTTCAAGACAAACTGTAGATATAAAATGAAGACTGATTATGATGGTTTGGAACACTAGTACTGCTCTTTTCAACAGATCCACTGAAAAAAATGTGTGGCTAGCATTTCAGATGAAGTTCAAGACTACTGTGGACATAAAACAGAATTATACACAATGAGCTTGATTTCTGTGGGACAGTAATTGCCACTTCATTTATAATAGAACTTCAGCTGAAGCCCCTGCTGTAGCAAAAATACAATGACTCTGACAAGCGCATCTTGAAATACCAGAACGTGGCTTACCTCATGTGCAGAAACCGAGGGGTTAGATACCAGACCCTCTTTCTCAGCTGCTACAGATTTCAGGACTTGACTCTTCTGGCACACACTTTGTTGAACCTGCTCCACGTCTTCTCTGTAGGATTGATTCTTGACATCAGTAGGTTTCTCCTTTTGCTGTAAAAAATAATAATAAAAAAAAAAAAATCAAGAAATAAGTAACAAAAAAGCCCTAATCAAACACACTGAGTAGTAATTACAGTGCTTGAGATGACAAAGTTACGAAGCTCACAATTATAGGTAAATTAGGAAAACAACAATTATATCTCATAGATTTATTGTGGGCAAGGTTGTGGCAAAGGAAACCATTTAGAAGAATCAGTGCTGTAATTTTGTTATAAATTCTGAGAAAAACTGCAGATTGCAAGTGTTCTTCCTCTGACCTACACTGTTCATGTTTCATCATTCCAAGCATGGACCTTGAACTGTGTACCCCTGGATGCTGGCTTGAATGCATTTTTTAAAAGTTTGGCTTTTTCCAACCTTGTATTTGCACTGTAGGCAAAAAGACCGTGGCTAGGCACACAATCAAATACCAGGCAGGACACTCATAGCCACCTACACAAAATAAGGAATGGCAAATACCTACAGTATGTCCATGGTGGAGAGCACATAACTGGTGAATGCAGAGATACCTGAGCCATTGCTACAAGTCAGATAGGATATGTACTGGAAACAGCCCACCCACAACCCAGAATGACCTAATTTACCCTGATTCTCAGCAAGCTCACGAGTGTACACTGTGCTCCATCTCATCATGGCTACACTGCCTTCAGCAGCTCATGCAGCCTGCTAAAACTAAAGGTTTGAGAAGAATCTGGTCCTGTCTGCTCTACAACAACCCTTCAGGGAGGTGACGATGGCAACAAGACCCTCAGGTTAGCCTTCTGTCTCCAACAAGAATTTAGATCTTCCCACACACCACAGCTCTATGCCCTAACCACTGCTCTATTTTGTCAAAATTCCTCTTGTATCAGGGTGCACAGAACAGGACACGGCACTCCAAATGCAACCTCATATATACAAATTAAATATGTAAATATGAAATCTAAATAAATTTAAAAGACTCAAGAAAAATAACATTATTCAAGCAAAATGGTTAAAAGGCACCACAATATGATCAGGTTATTTGGAATGAAATGTCTTCAGAAAACCACTTTGTGACAGGCCACAGTAATGAAAAAAACCCTCCATACATATTTTAAATGTATAGAAAGGAATCTGACATTTAATGCATACTGAATGTGTGTGTACCGCACATCAGGAAAGAAAACCAGGGTTTTATTATTTATTTACTGGTAGTGTCATCCCCATTGCAACTGAACTGTATACATACACTCCCAAATTCTCTGCAATTTCATGTCCAATTACCTCCACTGGATGTGTTTCCCTTCCTGTTTCATCATCTTCAATACCAACACCATCCTTATGCCTTTCCAGCTCTGCCTCACCACCCTGAACCACACTGTCCAGATGATCCTCTTGGACTCCATCATGTTTGCCCATACCTGGTCTCTCTTTATCAGCCTCCTCCTGGTTTGAAAAAAAATATGTATTTGTAACCAGTAAAAGTCACAGTCCAAAATCCAAGCTTACCAAGGAACATCACACTCCACAAGTTTTCTACTTGTATGTAAACAAACTGTAAACGAACAGGAAAAATAATATGTTGTAGTTCTAAATAAGTCTTACTGGTTTAAGAGAAGCTCTCAAAGTTCCAAAATTACTGCAGAAAAAAGGATTAAGATTTTTTGGCAAAGGCTCATTTGTAATTTTCATGTCTACACACCTTTTCCCTTGGAATGATGCCTGCTCTATTTACATGCAAGCGAAAGTTGCACATGCAAGTTGTGCTTGAATTGAAAGTTGCAGTTTTGAATTAACAATAATGTCTTGTTATAAACTTTTTAAAACAAGCTTACGTAGTTCCTCTCCACACCTTGGATTTCTACACTTATATTTACAGAAGGCTTAATTTCAGTGAAATAAAGTATGCACTATAGTATGCAATATACAAAAGGCTTTTGAGAGATAGATGTCTCT
This sequence comes from Alectura lathami, assembly GCA_013399715.1. NCBI lineage: Eukaryota > Metazoa > Chordata > Aves > Galliformes > Megapodiidae > Alectura > Alectura lathami. The sequence continues at coordinate 336,181 of VXAV01007196.1, read as the reverse complement.
TTAACCAGTCCTCCACTGCCATTACTGTCAGGAAGTATACTCACGTTATGCATTTCCAAACACTCCTTCAACTCTGCTGTTGCGGTGCTCTCTTCTGCAGCAATAGGAGTATCAGAAGTGACCTGCGTCTCCCTCTTTAGCATTGTATCTGTCTCATTCTCCATCTGTATTTCATCAGCTATATCAGCTTTTAACTCAAGGGCTTCACTGAAAATATTTTCTTCCTTTTGCTTGACATTTTCAAGCCTTTCTTCAAGACTCCTGTGTTCACTCTGAAGTGTTTCAATCTCATCCGTAATAAACTTCTGTCCTGGTGAAGAAGTGTTTTGTTTCACAGTTTCTGCTAAAACCAATATCTTCTTTAACATGTCTTCAAATTGACTAAGAGGTGCTTGTTGTTCCTTTAAACAGGAAGAAAACATTTTTTGAAACATATCTTCACAAAATATATCTAATGCTAAGATCTAAAGTCAATCACTAAAATCATAAATATTTGCTGTGGATAACAAACTGTGCTGAAAGGTACATGAAGACCTATTTGCTGCAGAAAATCAAATACTAAACCAGTAATTTTAGTCAGCCATGTATTTTTTCGAAAAGAGAGCACCTGAGGCCATATGCATTAAGATAACGATAAAATAATCAGACAGCATGCTGTGAGGTGCATGGTGATCTATCCAAGATTTAAAAAGAGAATCCCTCCCTCTCCTATTACTCCATTTTTTTTTAAAATTTGTTAGAGGTATCAAAAATTCTAGAGGAAGAAGAATTGCAGTGATCAGTATCTGAGCTATGGTTTCAGCTTTTAGTAGCTCCCTATGCTTGCAGCTACAGGATTGTTCTCAGTTCCACCAAATTGCAGGAGAATGTCTACCTATGCATGAAGGACACTTTTTACCACTGAACTTAGCTCACTGACACTGACATAGACAACCTCTGTCTTCATTATGCCCAAAAAAGAAAAAAAAAAAAAAAAAACCACAACCAACCAAACTGATGAAATCTGTGTACCTGAGGTGAGGACAATTTTACCTTTAGTTCAATTAACAGTAAAGGTCCACTAAGTTTATTTAGAGTGCTTTCAGGCCTACAGCCAACCTACTAAAAGGAATACAACATGTATTTTATGTTTTGAAAGTGTTTCTTGGTTCTTCAGTTTGACACAAGTAACTCTCATCTTTCTCTTTTAGGTTGGACATCAGGAAGAAATTCTTCACAGAGAGAGTGGTGAGGCGCTGGCACAGGCTGCCCAGAGAAGCTGTGGCTGCCCCATCCCTGGCTGTGCTCAAGGCCAGGCTGGATGGGTTCCTGGGCAGTTTGATCTAGTGAGCTAGTGGCTGGCAGCCCTGTCCATGGCAGGGGGGTTGGAACTAGATGATCTCTGAGGTCCCTTCCAACCCAAGCCATTCTTTGATTCTATGATTCTGAATCTGATGATCTTGACAAGCATCCAGGGCACACCTGCTCTCTCCATGACGCAAAACCTGCAACGTACCTGTGATTTCAACTGTTCTGGCTCAGCTGGTGGTTGTTCCACTGCTGGACTCCCACAATTTGCAAGCTTTTCAGAGACAGTTTTTAGCCCTTTGCTCAAGCCTGTTACCATATCCTGAAACTGTTGGTGCTCTTGAACATGCCTTTCCAATGTCTCCACTATAGTCTAGAAATAAAGGTGTTTCTAGGATTAGTTCACCATTAACTGACATAAATATAACTTATCCACAGACTGATACAGCTTTTCCAGGACCTCATCAGCACAAACGCTTGCTTGTTTCCCATAAAATGTCCAGTTAACCACAACTGCACAGAAGACATTTTCTCTTCCCAGCACATCATGAACTTCACCATGAACAAAATTCTTAGTAACCAGAAGAAGAGGAGTTTGCATTCCATATACTTCTAAAAGGGACAATTTCTATTTGAAAAATTAGATGAAAAATGAAAATTTGATGAAAAGTTAGATGCAAAATGCCACATAGGGTACAAATGCAGTTTACTGGACCTAAACTGGCTGCACCCAATAACTAACAACATCCAAGAAGTCATTCATTCTTTTAAAAGGAGGAAAAAACTCATCTGACTTGGAGATTATAGGAACGAATGCTTCAGATTAAAGCTACCTGAATCTGTTTATACAGGTATAAGCTATTATTCTTCACACATACATCATTTGATCAAACATTTATTCTTCTGCAAAGCACGTGGCAGTGAAAATATGAGCTTCTGGTGCTATTTCTCCCATGGTGTATGGGAAAGGAAGAAATTCCTCATCCTTCCGCAAAACAATTATTACCATTCCTTGTTTTACCCATAAACTTGCCAGTTGAATGACACTACAGGCAAACAGTGAGAACTACAATCAAATAGGCACTTTACACCAACATTCTCATAAGAAGGGAAAGATTCCAACCTGTAGCTGGCTGAGCAGATTTTCATGTTGGTGTTTTAATTCCAACCATGATTCTTCTGCGAAGCAGGGATTCTCAGTGCAACTCTGTAGGTGATCTTGGCTTTCTAACTCATTAAACTGGGAAGTTAAATCTTCTGCTTTCTGCAGGAGCTGGGCATAACTTGTCAGCTGAGCTTGCTTCTCCTGCAAACCAGGCTGAAGGGTAAAATCCATCTCTTGTTGCTGTTTTTTCAGTTCAGTTAGAGCCAGTCTCAGACCTTCATATTGCTCCCTGTTGATGTGAAGCTGCTCTTGAGGGCTAAGAAAAAACACTGGTTTTAATACTATTAAAAAATTTTGCCTTCATTAAATAAAACTTCAAATTATGAACAACCATTAGAATGAATACTGTGTACCTTAGATTTTAAATTAATGACCAACTTTAGACTGGAATTTTCAAGGGGATGAAAATGAAAGATGCTGAAGTTAGTGCTGCTGAACTGGACTTAAACACAGGACAAGTGACTAAACTTCTCAGACATGCCTTAAATCTTAACCTTGACATTGCCTATAGTTTCTGGCATCTGAGGTATGAAGTTCCTGCTCTCTGTTTGCAGCTTTTCATTCCAACAGAAGCACTGTTTCAAAACTACAGTATGACTACAAACCTCTTTGCTTTAAAAACTTCTTAAGACAGTCTCCTGAAAGGCAATGCTCTGTAGAAGTGAAAGTGGAGGTGGTGGGGGAGTTTTTCAGACATACAGACAACAAAAGCACCATACACAATAAGGGTTGTGCTATCACAACCCAGCGACTGCTTTGCTGACCCTGACATTAGATTTTGAGTTGTTTGCTTTACAAAGATGCACACTGATCCACTAAAGGTGAACAGGTCACATTTGTCCACAGGAAATATGCAAATACAATTAGCGAGACAAAAGGCCATTAAGCAACATTTGTATGCTCACATTTAGTGATGAGGTTCTGCTATTTTCCAGATGGAACTTAAATGCCAACATTTGAAAATACAATCCCACATAAACAAATCCAAGTAAAGTCTGGCTACAATTATATGAAGTACAGCAGGGAAGATGAGAACAAAAATAGAGCTCAAGTGCTGTGGTCTTTTTTGCCTCAAGATTCATATTTTTTGGTAGATGACGAATAAAGCATAGCCTCACATACAGTAAGTACACTTGCCTTACGTTTTCCTGTTCCACACTGCTGTGTGTACCACGCCCAGTGTATTACATCTGTTACTCACAGGCCTAATCCTGCTAGGTCCTGAGTGTCTCTTCAGATGTGCTGAGCACCTCATCTCCTGCCTTCCACACACTGTGAAGAGGGTGCTCTGCACTTTGTTATGTTGGGTGTAATACAGCCAGCGCTCTTTCTGAGCACCACTTATACTGCTTGTACTGAGTGTTCAGTAATAACAGAAGGCAACTGAATAGTCTCCAAAGGAGTTATTCTTAATAACTCCTTCCCTGGTAATTTTTAAAAAGTTTACACTAGGTCTACTCTAGCTTCCGCATATCTCAACAGCAAATTTCCCAACTGAAACTGAACTACTGTAACATTCAAGGATGTTACAGCAGACAAACATCTTGAAATTGTCTTCATCTGCAAAATCAAACTCTGATTCGTTTTCACCTTGAATTGTCTGACATATTTTAAAGGATCAATTTCGCCATCAGACACAGTTACCACAGTGCCACAGACACTAACATGTCTTTGCTGACTTACCTATGAACAGACCTTTGTAGAAAATGATTTGCAGCACAGTCTAAGGAAACAAGAAGCAATGGGTATACATACCTTTTATTTTATTTATTTATTTATTTATTTATTATTTAAACAGGAGTGGCAGAGCTGCTTCAATATCAAACTGGAATCTGAGCCAAGCTGACCTGCCGCCCCCCTTATATCTCTTGGCTGAACCCCACACAATCATTCAATCCAAACTGTGACCTACTCCTCCAGAATACTGAAGAAGTACAAGTACTTTTGTAGATACCTTTTTCTGCCCCAAAGAACAGAAATTCAATGCAACTAGCGAAGCAAGAAGAGAAGAAAATCAATGTGATCTGTACCACACCTCAGCAAATGCCACATTACCTTCTATATGCAGTGGCTAACTGACAGGTCCTTTCCCACTGGTTCTGGAGATCAGAAATTGTCTGCTGAACCTCTGGCTTCTTAATTTTCTCATTTCTTAAAGTTTCTCCTAGAGCTACCATATTCTTTATTTTGGCATCTCCTGCATCTTTGAGAGCTGTGATTTCCTGTATTAAACAAGAAACAGAAGCAGTACAAATACAACTGTTTTTGGTTACATAATAAGAGGCATTACCAAATAATGAAATCTTTCATTCTTTGTACACTGCTTTTAAAAAAAAAAAACACCTCTCCTTCTAATATATCATGTACTGAATATATTAACAGATAGATCATCTAATGTTAGAAAGCTTGGGATAATGAAACTCAGGCTTCTTAACTATTCTCTACATAACAAAACAAAAGCACTATTGGGCTGACACAATAGAAGAATAGCTCCAAATCTCAGGGAGAGATATTTGTCACAATACTACTCCTTCCACAGTAAGAAAAATGTAAATCTAAGCAGCCTTATTTCTGGCTTTTCTGCTAGGAGACCTCCTAAGTGCTTGGAGAGAGGAGACGGCAGAGAGGATGCGGGGGCCTAAGAGACCCACTCAGTGGGACAGTGGAGCAGCCCAGCCCAGCAGCACTGTAGCACCGCCAAGAATCCACACATTTTGCAGAGGCTCTCCAGGTGCCCCAGCCACAGCACTGACATCCCTCTGCACCTCTGGAGCAGCTTATGATGGGGAAAAAGAAAGGTAACCAGCACCCTTCCCTAGGCTTCAGTGTTGCTCCACCTAGAGGAGCAGCAGAAAATCTCCTCCTGTGTGTTTAATTAGCTATGCAGAAACAAAACAAACAAACAAAAAGAAACAAAGCAACAACTACAAAACATCCTCCCTCCCAAAACAAGCCACAAAACAACAAGCAATCAGCAGTGGCAGCATCTTTAATAATGTATTGACTCATCAGGCATTCCCTGGATATTAAGCGTAAGCTGTGGAGCGCCATGGGAATCCCGCAATACCTTTAACGCAATACCTGTATCTGATTAATCCTTTCGTCTGGAGACAACTCACTTTCCCGCAAACTCAGGTTATTAATTGCCTTCTCAAGCCTTTTGACCCAGCTAGTCATATCCTGGGTAAGTTCTTCAAAATGTTGTTCTTCCACTGGAAGTCTCTGAGTATTTCCTGCCATCTCACTTATATGTGTCATTACTGTCTGATATCTACTAATAAGACCACTGGTTTCCGAAATTATTTCATCTTCTGTCAGCCCAGTCTCCCTCAAGGAATTTGCTAGCTGAGCCAAGGAATCAAATGGTTCTCTGAAAAATACAACCAAAGAACAAACATCTATTTATTGTAACAACATGGAGCAATCTTTTGGTAGAGCTCAAAGACAACAATACCTTTGCATTAATAATGTTTTATACAAGTTTTCAAGTTTTGCCTCATCTTTTTTGATCTCTTGTAGTTTTTCTTCCTGAGTGGTGAGCCATTTTTCTAAGACAGTGCTGCTTTCTTCAAGGCTAAAGAGAGAATAAATACAGGTACATGTCAAAACAAGGCATTACATGAGTAAAACCTGCTGGCAACAGCATTTTACTGTCAAAGTAACATAAACATTAAGCTTGTACTTAAATCTTAGCTTACAGGTAGTTTTAAGTATACTGGTTCATGTCACTGGAACATGTAAACACATGCTCCCATGTAGCATTGATTCTGCTATGATGAGAAATAACACATGAAGCATACAACAAAGTACTCACTAAAGGTTATTAAAATACCATCTTTAATAAAAAGCAAGGTTGTTTGCCATTCACTATAGCTGTTTAATAATGAATCATTTTATGTCCTTTGTGATTAAAATGTCAGAACTGACATCGATTCCGTACCTATTGAGCTGCTGGAGGGAAGCCCCAAGTTCCTTTTCCCGTTTCTGACATCTGGTTATCAGTCTTTGCAGCTCTGCTTCTTGATCTCGCACACGGCTGTTAAGCTGGTTAATGCTTGCTTTGGGCAAGTAGTTCTTCACTTTATTCAGTAAAGTCTTAACCTCTTGGATATCTCTGTCTTTGCCTTCAGAAGTTAAGAAGTGCTGAATAAAAGCACAAACACAACAGGCAGTTGTGAAACTTGCGGCTGTGCAGCACACGCACACCGTCAGGATGGCCGAGCGGTCTAAGGCGCTGCGTTCAGGTCGCAGTCTCCCCTGGAGGCGTGGGTTCGAATCCCACTCCTGACAGCCAAGCTACTCTTTTCACTGTGGGGGTGATGAGGCCCTGGCACAGGCTGCCCAGAGAAGCTGTTGATGCCCCATCCCTGGAGGTGCTCAGAACAGGCTGGACAGCTCTTTGGGCCCGCAGCAGGGGGTTGGACGATCTTTAACAGTCCCTTCTGACCCAAACCTTTCTGTGGTTCTATGATATTTAAGCTTCAAGAGTCTGTGGAAGTTGACTTCTGTTGAAGTCTGTGGTCAAGGCCCATTACTTACACTAAGTACTGTCCTGCCTCTTACATGCACAACTACGATCTGAATTTGAACTACAATATTCATTTTTAACTTGGTTTTAGTTTCACTCCACTTATTGTCCCAATGCTTTATGTGACATGACACGCTCTTTCAAACTCAAGTTACAAACCACAGTGAATCCCAATAATAGCCTCCCGTGCAAAAAAGTAAAACTTCAAGAAGAATCAGCTCTAGAAATTAAGAACATCTTAATACTTTACCTTTAGCCTCTGCAGTCTTTCTTCAAGCATCTGTTTTGTTTCTGAGGGGTCAAAGCAGTCCTTCAAAGACAGCTGAGTGCTGCCGAACCAGTCATTAAAACTCTTGCACTGACCTGAAAAAAGATACATTCAAATTTTCTTATTAATTCAATTTTCTTTATTAATTGTATTCTGTAGAAAAGAAAACCCCTATTTAACATGAACATTTCAGACTATTTGGAGTTACATCTATCAGTGCTGCTGTCAGAGGCTGTTTTTCACTATGGACTATGTGACAGAAAATGCTTCAATTAATACTTATTTTTACTCAATGTTTATTGACAACAAACGTAGCCCTGCACTGGGAAAGGGCAGTCTGCTATTCATAGCAGCTTCAGTAAACAAGGCCTGGAATAGTGTAACTTTTCTCATTTCTAAAAAAACAAATAATATTCAAAAACTATCTGAAGCTGAGATTACCTTTTGTCTAATAATACGATGGCACAATACTGTAGCAGCATAAAACAAAAATTAATAATGGTATTCATTCTCATAAATAAGATTAAATAGAAAATAATTAGAAAAAATGAAGACATTTTCTATTTTGTATTTTTAATGAAATGTTTTGACATTCATTCCTGAATTATGTTTTATATTTCATTTATCTTATTTTTTAGTTGTAAATATAAAAAACAAAGTACTTTGATTCAGATCAAGTGATTTGTTGGAAATAAAAGTCATTTTTATCCAAATCTTTATCTTGCTACTTTGGCAATATTTTTTTTTCTGACACTGAATCAAAATCAGTTAATTTCATAACAAAACTGATTAAGACAGTACCTACAAAACTAGAAAGCCACATAAATGCAAAATGTGTTTTCTTACGATTCAAAACACCAATAAAGTGGTCCTGAAACACATGTTTCTTCTTATTAAATAAATCAGTGACACATTTAAGCTGCTTATTTAATTCATCCACATCAGGACAATCCGTCTCTTCTTGGAGTAATGTCACATGGTGTTTTTGTTGCAGAATTTTCTGATGTATCTCCTAAAGTTAAAAAACAAATAAAGGATATCTGATGAAAATAAAAATTTGAAGTGCAAGCAGAAGTTTACTGTACAGAGCTGCTTTAGTATCAATCACAGAGTTTTGCAAAAGGATTTAAGTCCTGCCTATATGGCAAGATAACACATATTGACATTAGGAAAGCAAACGATAGAAATGAGCACTGAACTCAGGTAGCGCGTATACCTCTCTACACGTATATAATCACACACTCTTATACATTTTTCATCACACAGAATAGATACGTGAAGGCCACAGTACTACAGCGTGTTCCAGAGCATATGATACTTGGAACTTATAATGCCTTAGCTGCCATATGCACCATTTTGTCTCTAAATGTCTTAGGCTGCACGTCAAGCGCCTGTGGATTGAAAGATATCTTCAGTGTAGCTGGGAGAATTAATCAAAAACTATTTCTTAATTCCAGTATCCATGAAGACACAATGCAGTACCCATACTGGTGTTCCAACATATCTTGGGTACACCGCTGTTGTGTCTACCACTAACCATTTTCAGTGGCTGCAAGGGTTAAATAACTACATCTGATAACATCCAATGACAATGGGCTTTTCTTTCGTGTTCCCAGCAGCTCTAGGAAATATTCCAGTGAAGCTCTTCACTGGAGTTATTCTATCAGCTTACCACACACACAGGAGAAACTCTCATGAAGATATGTGCAGGAGAGAAATAATTAACAAAATTAGACAAAATGTTTAACTTAAGGCACACTACCTCTAATTTAGTGAAGATCTCTAAGGTGTCAGAAGGAGATAAAGCTTTTAAAAGTGATTCAGTCATTCCAATCTGAGTCATGGCCAGATCAAGGTCTCCTTTTAGCTCTGCTGTATTCACACCGAGTTCACTGGTACGCCGTTTCATAGACAAAAGCTCTTTTATTAACGCCATTTTTTGCACAATAGATGATCTGATAACCTTAACAGTGGAAATAAACAAATGTAAGAAATTATATTGGATTGATTTTGATTTCCTATCATGCTGCAGAACTGCACGATAGACATAAAAAGCAATGAAATGAACTGAAGTCTAGACACTTCAATCGCAGTTTGTTCCAGTTTTTTTCTCTCCCACTCCACAAATTGAATAATACTATTTAAGCCCTTTTCTGAAGGCAAATGATCTCTGTTCATCTTCATTAGCGATGCATTTACTGATGCTGCTTTACTAACAAATCTATTTCTCAGTCTGCTCCAGTGTTGACTCTCAGCTGGATAAAAACCTTATATACCCTTCAGCTGCCAGGGTAAAGAGGATCCTGGCTCCCCTCTGCTACATGCCTTCCTGCAGAAATCCCACTATGACAAGTTTCCCACATTGACTCTAAAAACGGGTGAGGAGAGCAGAGAGGTGGGGAAGTCTGCCTCAAGAGTAGTCAATGAGGAGCAACATCTTCAACCTTTCCCTTAAAGCTTCTGTATATTTGCTTGAGACAGCAGCTCAGTGGGATCATGGCTACATGCCATGGACCACCACAGGGGCTGAGGGCGTCTGGTGCTGCTGAGGACCATAATGTACACAGCATGTGGTTGCCAAGTCCACTCCTAAGCATCTTTGATCACTTTACTCAATGAAGCACATGAACAGCCAAACTAGGTCAAGCTCAAGGTGCATCTGACAGATACTGGTAGCAGAAATTTGGGAACTGATATAGGATCAAGGCAGACTCATGTGGTCTCAAACGGTGAAGAAGGACTTATTCTTTGATGTGTGAACTTAACACAAAAATATGAAGATTTCCTTGTGATATCCCAAAGGAAAACATCATAATAAACACCACTCTGCAAATGTAGGTAAATGTACAGTTTAAAATAGACCAGCATGCTGAGTTGATGGGATCCACAAAGGGATGACAAAGTGCCTTTGTGTCTTGCTCTTTGTCAATAGAGAATGATCACGTTTTGGCATTTTTAAGCAGGACTGTGAAACAGTTGGGTCAGGTCTGAGCCCTTAAAAGCCACATTATGGGGAGAAGCTTTGCGTTTACAATGACAGAGTTGGTTTTCACAGCTTGAGACAACAAATGAAGTTCTCGTGCTCATAGCCAACAAAATACCTACAATTATCTTTGCATAGATTTAAGTCAAACCAAGAAATTATTGTGGCAAAGATGATGCTAGAAGCAGGGCTTGTAATCATGAGTACTAGCATATCAGCTGTTAAAGCTTCTTCCTACCTGGAGTTCCAGAGGAGGTTCATTACTGTTCAGAAGTTCTTCTATTTCAGCCACTGTGTTGTCAAATTTCTGGAGTTTCTGCTCTTGGACACGTAAGCATGCCTAATGGTGGAAAAAACTCATCTGTAACTACACTGCTTTCTCACAAATTTAATTTCCATGTTTCTGTTAGAAAAATACATTACTCATTTTCTAATTTTTCATTTTAGCGTATACAGCTCCCAAAATTGGTCTATTTCCTGATTTTAATTTTAGCAATTTAGACTGACATTTTTTTGTTCTAGGGTCAGAAACACTCCGCATTTCCGATGCAAAAGTAGTTGTTAATACAAATCTAGCACAAATTTAACAATCTTAACTATTTTACTTCTACATAAACCCAACCACAGTTGCAGGAAAAAAAAAAATCTTTGTATTTATTTCCTAATGCTTAAAAACATAAACATCTTAGACTATTCTCAGATATCACAGACTTAAATCAAGAATTGGCACCCTGATTATACCCTTTGGTAGGGATGTAATAAAATACAACTCATCCTGTAAACAATTTTTTAATGTAAATCCCTTTATGGAAGTAAAATATCAGCTTTGGCTTATAAAATAGTCTATGTCAAAAATAGTCACACTGCCTCAGACTGACAAGTCAAGATTCCACATTCCTTGAGGACAAAATATTCCTCTGCAGTCTCTACACAAGGATTCCTCAAGACCCATCCACTCTCTGCAGCCCTTGAAAGAGCTCCTATTTCCATACTGCCTAAGGGAAAGGACTTCTCTCACACTATATATACTGAAACTACCTTTAAATATACAGTCAAATACTTCATTGCTCAGTACTTCTGCGATAGGCTTCTTGAAAGCACATGCACCTGTGTTCTGCTGAGCGGTCACAAAGGACCCTGGATTTCAATCCCGTGTAACACGATACATATTGCAGCAGATGGGTTGTAAATACCATTAGTGCATGTTTCAGAACTAAAATAAAATAAAATAAAATAAAAGATAAATGAACCTGATTCCCTCTGGAAACTTTGAATAATTTTACTAAAATACAAATACACTCAATCCAGTTTTTCTCCCCTGCTTTCCTCTTTTACAGTAGTTTATAGGAAACAGAGATTCTCTCTCTCTTGCCCTTTCCCTCCCTTTCTTTTGAGAATTATCTCCTTGTGCAGGAGCAGCGGAGTATCCTCAGCACAGCCACCTCCAGCACAGCCTTTCCTAAGCACCAGTAGGAAGGCATGTCAGGGGCATGGGCACATCACTGTGGGCTTCAGCAGTTTCCAGGTAACAAAATGGCTTTTAAGCTGGTGCATTTTTAGTGTACTCCTCAGGGACCTGAGTACCCCAGGTTAACTCTAACAATACAGTGGTAAAGACAACAACAACATGACAAAATATCCACCTCCGCACCACATGTATACTACTGTTTCACTAGGATGATCAATACAAAAGGAACACCTTGGCTTTTTATTGCTCTGCAAATTAAAACAAATGAGAAGCACTAAAAGCAGTAGCAGTAATGCTGCAAACAAGCATAATGAAAAACAGGGCATTTGTAGCATGTAAACACTGAGAAAAAGCTGCCTTTCAAACAAGCGGATATGGGATTTATTTACGTTTCAACCCCACTCAAGCAGGAAATTACTTCTGATTAGAAGAGAATGGCTGTAACTACAACAGAGCAGCACAGCCGGTCAATTATGGCCCTAATGTCAGAAGTTAAACTATTTATTCTGATATACGAGGATCTTCAATGGCATAGAGCTACTGCAAGTGCTTCTATGCCCAACAGCACCCCTATTCCTAGAGTTAATGCTATAACCTGTGTGAAAGGCTCACAGGCAGGCCTTGCCCAGGCTCCACTGACATCTGCCTGCATGCAGCCCATGGAGACCCTCAGCAGCCAGCCGCTACCGTTATGACCACGTTAAGTTACACTGGGGAGACTACCAAGATGAGGATCCCAGAAGCAAATAAGCCACATCTGCAGCCTCTGCTTCAGGTTTTCTGAGGCTCCCGTATCTTCACTGGCAGGTAATTTCTAACTAGAAAACTAATCACCAGCCCATACATACTCTCTTTTCTTTCTTCTCTAGGTACCAGGACGTTTGCGCACCACAGTACTTACACTACAAATCTCCAGGCTTCACTGTACAGTACAAAGGGATGAGGGGACTCCTGTAGAGTAAAGCACCATTTATAGTGCTGCATTAATTTAAAGCGATTTAGTATACCCACAAAGCTTCCATATACATATCTCTATTTATTAGTTCCCAAGACCTGTAGCTCCTGTGCTTTATGCAATATCTTCAGTGAAACTGTCCAGGCAGATAAAATTGCAAATGTTATTACTTCCTTTGCTCTCACAGCGCTGATATTTCTTTGAGATGTGCATATTTATAGCCAGAGGTTCCCATCACTACAATAAGAGTTTAGGGTAAAGAATTTCCATTCAAATTACCTTCAACTGTGTAAGGTCCTCTTCGGTCAGACAACGGTCTTCTGCATTCTTAAGTTCTGCATTTGCCCACGCATCGATTGTGCCAGATAAACTAAGGAGCTTGTCCCACAAAGCCTGAGCTCTTCCCAAATTATCACAGTAGTTTTCAGTCTTCTCATTGATCTATCATGAGATTTATATATATAAAACACACAGATTTCCAAAATGTTGAGTTATATTCTAAAAACAAAAGCAGCGTAATAAATCTGAGCAAGATGAAACCACCCACATACACAATAAGTGCAGCAAGGGAAAAAAATCTCATGAGTCTTCACGGCAAACTGATCATGGAGAAGATATTTAAATCCCTGCTACACATGTCGCTAAACACACCAATCAAAACGGCAGCTTGCCAGTTTTAAGGCAGGTTTAGGAAGGAGCCTTGCTCATTATTGTTTATCTACTCTCAGTAAATACCATCTAATCTCAGTATTGATGCACTGCTTAGACTGACTATGGCAAGCATTTCTAACCACCAGCACCAGCACTGTAATTCTCCCGATGGACTCTGAGGTCTAAATACACTGAAGTTGTTATGGAAGCTTACAGATTCATGCTGAAAGCCCACATATTGCCTTTCTGCATTTTCCACAATTATTTACCACTAAGAGTGCCCATGATTTGAACTATCAATAGCACTACACCAATAGACACCGTCAGCTTTGCTCTGGTAAACGCCTGGATTTCTCTCTTCAGAATCTTTTCCATCTTGCACTCAGTTTATTCCAAATATTACACGAGTCAGAATCAATTACTATAATGCACAACAGATAAGACCACCCTGATAATTTACTTTTTACATACATCCAGCCATCTGTCCACAATAATGTTAGCCTCATTCTCAAACGGAGGCTCCTCAAAGCTTCTCATTTTATTGAGCTGGAATTGAAGGTTTTTGCAGATCTGATTTATTTTGTCTACATCTTCAGAGTGATCATTAAATTCCTCTTTTGCCTCTTCAATCTGTGAAAGAGACCAAGTGGATATTTACAAGCATGTTTACTTAAAACATTTTATTCAGCAAAACATTTTAAGTGAGGCGCTGTTATTTCCAGTTTAGAGAAATAACAGCATTACACAAAACAACCTATTTTACATAATATGATGAGACTAGGAACGCATCCTCTGCCATTACATTCCTGCCATGCTGATAGGAATATTTTCCTCTTCATTTTGTTATTGCCTGCAAAACAGCCGAGTGAGAATCATGCAACAAATACTGCTGACTATGAGACCTAAAACCACAGTTCGATTTACAAGCAGTAATCACAAGACCCAAGGTGACTGTAAATTCATACACAGCATCTCAGTTACAAAAATAAACAATGCACAATGTAATAATCGTGTCACATCCTTATAACCTGACACTCTGATCCCCAGGTTTTGAACTACTTAAAAATAAATAAATAAATAAGATTAGATTCCCCTTAAATATAAACACTGTCAAATATGCCACTGACAGAAGCAAAAATGTCCCCTTTTCCTACTTTCTATTTAAATACTAGTCTGCTTCTTTGTGCTTGATTGTAACCTCAGTGTTTACAAACAACATGGAAACCTACTGGAAAAGAAACAGTGACCTCTAGTGTCAGGCAATTTGATATTAAAAGCTCTCATTTCCCAGAAATGACAACCATCTTGTACAGATACTGCCAACCAGAGATAAGGGGAGGGATGGCAGAGCAATGCTTACAAATGAGAACAAGCCAGATGATCTTCTCTGTTACTATTATACGTAATTAGAAATAATTCTGTGCTCAAGGACAGATCTGTACTATGCAGGAGCTCTCGCAGACTGCAGTTCTGAGAGTGGTAGCTGCAAAACAGGCTGAGGAAGACAAGCTGTAACCTAAGCAAAGTGTCTCCAAATAGGCAGAGGTTGGAGTGTGTAGGAAAGCTCCCCTGCAGGAGGAGCCCGAGCAATGTGAGGTGCCAAGGATCCCACTGATGAAACCAAGAAAAGACCCTGCTCAAGCTGGGATGCAGATGATGCACATGGACACTGCCTGAAGGAAGAAACTGTTTATGTTCCTTCTTAAATTTAATCATCCCAGGCACTGGCTGAGAGGAAATGATCCTGAACAATATGGCTGATGCCTAAAAACAGAATCTAAACATCTTGTTACATAATCCAGCCAGGAAGGGTGAAACCTGTACAGCAAAATGGTCACAATGGAAATGTTGCTGTTGCACTCCTCCCCAGGCAGGCTCTGAGCAAGGTGGTAATGACGTACACCAAGGCACACAGGCCCCAGCCCAGGAAGCACGGTAGATCCACCACGGTCCAGTCACTCAGCGGATGTGCCTTGCTAACACAGCCTGCCAGCTCCTGCTCCTGAGCTTGTTTCTCAGGGTTAGCTGAAGATCTCTGCATAGCACTGTGCAGTGCAGACAAACCCTGCAGCCCTGCCTGGGACCCAAGCAGGGAGATTATGCAGATCTAAGCTCCTGGTTCTATGCTACAGCAGAGAAACAAGTAGTCCCAAGGAGTTGCATAGGGTATTATTTTTGCTTGATGTGGTTACGTTTTAAACCATCCCCTTAGTAGTGAATGAATTGTTTTTGTATATTTGCAAACTACCTATTAGAAACTTTTTAACTTGGTAGAAAACACAGAAATATTCTAAAGGCTATGGATGAAATAAGTCTTGCTGATTTCAAGCTGTGTTTATTTTTTTAGCAGGACAAAATTTCATCTTATTTTGATATTAGCTCAAAACAGTTTTTCTATTTTAGATCAAAATCTCCTTTAACAAGACCTTGATTCACTGAGTAAAGCAAGACATCAACTTAAAATCAGAGTACAGTCCTTAAAAGTACTTCGAAAGTCAAGGTGAAAGCAAGGAGTTAACATTTACCCTGAAGCCCAGGTATATAAGGTCAACCCTACACAACTGAACACTCCCAGGAAAGACAATTATTAATAAATAAATAAATAAAAATAAGTAAAACAACTTTTCAGTAAGTTCCTTTTACTCACCTTTGCTATCAACCTGTTCAAATTATCCTTCCCCATGTAAGAATTTTGCTGTGAAAGCACAACCTCTTGTTTCTGGATGATGCTGGTTAGACTACTTTTGCAGCTTTGATACTGCTTCAGGAGCTCCAGAGCCCTTGCACACTGCTCCTGGCTATGAAAAAAAAAAAAAAAAAGAGTTTATTGACTTTGCACAGAGGAGTAGCCTAAGCCTCTTGTCTGTTTCCTTCTATATATATGTGGGGAGTTTGACTATTATGTCTGGAAGAAAGAAAACTGGAGGGATAAACTGCACCAGCCACAAACTCTGCATCACTGTGTGACACCCTGTTGCAGTAAATGGACTGCTTTTTGGAAGCAGAAATGCCACTCACCCTCCTATGTCTCTGATTCTTATTTAACCATGATGTGACCCAGAGCAGTTCAGGTTCATGGTATTTTCCACCTGAGAGATAAGCTTAGTCACCACTGAGCTGAATTACAGCATGCAACAAATATCACAACAGACGGAGGGGGACAGAGAGAATTTCCAGCTCAGCCATCAGTGGGATATGAAAGCAGAATGCTCCCAGTGACACCTGTGCAAGCCATGAAGACTAACCAGAACTGCACCAGTCCATGTCAATCCTCTCAGCACCTTTAAACATCATTAACGCGAGGACAGATGCCCTGTGTCATCAGCCACTGGCCCTTGCCAGTCCACACTCTCTTAGGTTTATCAAACCAAGTTCCTTTATTTTTTTCCTGACTCTCTGTCAGCTGTCCTCTTCCTTTTGATTCAGTTTGGCTTTTCTTTCTTAATGTGCTGGCATTAAATTCACAGCAAACATAAAAGACAGAATTCCCAGCATCAGTCAGGCTTTTCTTTTGGATACCAATTAAGTTCAATGTATCACTACATATGAGCTAAATGACTGGATTGTGATTGCTTAATAATGAATAAAATTAATGAGCTCTGGATGCAAATTTCTATGTGCCATTCTTGTCTTTATGATAATTTACAGCAAGAAAACTTCTTAACTGTACAATACTATTTTAAAATATAACTTTTTCCTTACCATTCAGCAAGTAAGAGCTTTGTATCCTCCCACAACCTCTCTGTAACTCTGCACTGCTCATTTGCTTCTTCTGCTTTTTCCTCTTTCATTTGCAGGAGCTTATTAACAATTTCTCGCATAGATTTCATTTCAAGAGCAGAACAATCTAATTCTTTGTCCAATTCCGTTAATGATTTTACCCTTTAATAGGAAAAAAAAAAAAAAAAAAAGAGAGAAATACAGACTTATATTAAAGGCAGTCTTGGATTTTTTTCCATCAATGTAATTATTAAAGTTCCCTAGAAATTGATCCTGACCTGCACATACTTACTATATTAAATGACATCACAAAAAGTTTAATTTTGATCTTCAGTTCATGAAACTTAAGACAGTCCATCATATGAATTATAATGACCTAAGAGTCACTTGAGAAAGTAATCCGAAATCCTTAAGGCCAAGATGGTCTTTAAGAACATTGTGAATTATTTTGTATTAAAATGTTAAGTGCACTCTGGCTGTCTTTCAATAAGGTCTAACAAAGGAAGCTATGGCATAGTGCAGGACTTCACAGCTTAAAAACAGTCACAGCTGAAAAATTCCTCTCCCTTTTCCCCCCACACAGACTGTAGTGAATTGTTCATTCATCCTTTGTAAGGCTGCAGAGAGCTCCTCTGAAACAGAATCTGAGATACACAAAGCATGTTACTGACTTTCTCCAGGTATGGTAAAATAACACAGTAACTCATGGGCTTATATCACGTGTCAGTGCTCCGCAAGAAGACTTGTCTCCCTGTTTGAGAATATCTTACTAAGATCATAACAATTAACTTCCTATTTCTTCTTCATCAATGTTACTTCAAACAAGCACATATATAGTATTTTAAAGGAAAAAAAAAGTTGGAGAAGGCTACCCTATTTAGGTTGTAGGGCAGAGAACAAACCACAACTCACAATTCCTTTCAATTCTAGAAAGATGCTTTAAGATACATTCAGGCTTCAACACTTTACTGCAGAGAGGCCATAGACCTCTGTAATTTCAGTTCACTGAAATTACAAAATTACAAGAGTTTGAAAAAGAATTCACCTTTGTTGAATAGCTGGAATTGTTGGATCCTTCAAACCTATTTTGTTAATTCTATCACGTAAATCCTCAATGTTTTTCAGGAGTTCACCATTTCTGGTGGAAAAAATCTTGTGTAGGTTATTTTCCTCTGTAAGCATCTGTTCACTTGAGTGACCACCAGTCACATTTAGCTCTTCAGACAGAGTCTGAACGAGTTCTTCACAGCTAGTCTTTCTCTCGCACTCAGCATCTTCCAAGCAGATATCAACCGTCTTCAAGCGTTCATCCAAACATTTAGCCTCTTTTGCCATATGGGAAACTTCTTGTGCAGCCTCTCTCAATGCTTTTCCCTGTAATTCAGGTTGGCCTGAGAGATCTGTGAGATGTTCAATGGAAGACCGAATCTTCCTCAAAGAGGTCATAAAAGCTTCCAGATCCTTAAGGACTGTCTCTCGGATTTGCATTTTATGGCTCATTTCTTCAAGCTGGTTTTGATAATATGACATAATTTTACTTGCAGCTTGCAGATCTATTGGATTAAATTCATCTCTTGCTGAACTGTCAAGGTGTTCCAATTGTTTGCACACTTCGATTTGATTTAATATGGATCTCTGTAGCTCCTGAAATTGTGAAAAACACCAACAGTGTTAGCAAGTGAAAGAAAACCTGTGTCCTGTATTCAACACGTACATATATTGTTAGAAGTGTGAAGGAGAACAGCTTCAGGATTTTGTTTGGAGTTTTCATTACAGTTTAGGACTGCAGAAGATTTAGCTATGAAAACAATATTAAATGCATCTGAGTTATTAAATCTGTATCATTATGCCTATATGTTCAATTAGGCATCTCAGAAATGAGAGATGGTGTCATGTTACAAATACAGACCTAAGCCACTACAAGAAAATCAGAAGACATTAATGCAGATTGACTCTGTCATGACAATACATTAAGTACGCTAAACAATGTCGTTATGAAAGAAAAACAGTTTTTTCCTACTCTCTATCTTTGTGGAAGGTGAGTTAAAAGAGAAAAATCAAATGAAACGTTATTCTTCAGACAGGCAATTTAATCAGCATCATAAAAATCCCAATTTGCTTGCCAGCAACCAGACAAATAGGAGAGAAAGTTGCTGAGAGTCCTGGGACTTAAGAGCACAAGCTGACACATAGATGACTGTTACTTCTACCACCTTTCAAGTTCTCTGTTGCTATATTTTTGGAGGAGACTTACAGAAGTTCAAAAACCTCTTGGTGAAGTCTGCACGCTGCCTAGTGAAAGGATTATGCAGCCCTCAGACAAATATCAGCGTTGTGAAACTTCTCAAGTGCAAAGCTGGGAGAAAATGCAGGACCTTTCCAGTCAAAAAGAGTCATCTTCGACAAAGAGTGCACATGAACTCTGCCCCAGAGATTGAGAGACCTACACTCTACTCAGCTTGAGAGCCAAGGGCAGACAAATGCAAACTTTCAGTACTGTCTGGCAGCCTGTGTATTCAGCAGGGAAAGCATATCAGGAACAAAACAATCCACCCTGCCTAACAGACAGAGTAGAGTCTAAGAACAAGATACAGATAGCAACTTAGTAAGTTACTGCATACATGCTGAGCTATCAGAACAGTCCTGGGGCATGCTCAGATCCCTCAGCAGATGTGACACAAGGCAGCTTAGTTTAGCTCACCAATTAACACTGCATTATTTATGTCGTGCCACAAAGTGACTACAGCCATGTGGGAACAGTGCAAATCTTTAACAAAGGAAAAGTCCTAACCTAAGATGAAATTGTCATTGCTATTATTTTTACAGCCTGTCAGGGGTACATGCACAGCTCTACAGGAGCAACAGCATTTAAAGTAAATGGATTAAAATGTTGTTAGACATTAAAAGTTTTGAAAAGTCTTGTGAATGGTTCCAAAGGCCTAACTGAGAAATCCCACAAAGTTCTCTAGTTCCTAGAGATATTAAAAACTATTCTGCTTAGGGTGTCTGCATGTCTGCAGTTTCCCTTACCTTTAGCTCTCTGTAAGCAAGATCACTATTCATCAGATTAAACTGTTGGACGCCCTTTTTGTTCAGCCGCTGATCTAATTCACACAGAAGACTCGATTTATTTTCTATTGGTAAAACGATTTCCAACGCAGTCCTTAATGAGTTTGTTCTGTAAGAACGGTAAAGAAACACAAATTGGTAAAGCAAGCAAAGAAAAGACACTTGACATTTTACAGTACAAAAAGCCACAAAGATATTGTAATTGACTGTCTAATTGTTCTAATCCTCCTCCTCCACCCGAGGTCAAAGGAGTTTTTCCATTAATTAATATGAAAAGCAGTGTGAATCCCAGTGCATTTAACCAGAAGGCTGAAGGAAATAAAAAGAAGCTTGGGAATATTACAATGACCTGGCTCTGAGCTTCTTGAAGAGATTTACACTATCTGCCATGTACATCTAAGAAAAAAAAATAGTTGTATGCAATTAAAACAAAAGACAGTTAAAAATACATGGGCATTTTCTATAACACACACTATTCCCTTCAAAATACACGTGACTTACAATGAACACTTCCTTTGCTAACATCATGACATGTTATTTTATACCTGGCACTCAGAATATCCTGAAGTTCTTTCCATTCTCCTTCTAGTTTACTTCTCATCTCCAAGATAGCAGCCTGCTCCACTTCATCCACAAGGTCTAAGGTGGATGAGATATTTCCCAGTTGTGTCCAACCAGAATTGATATCATTCTCTATCATCTAAAAGATACGCAGGGTTAACTGATTTAATACGATTCTGTATTTTACAACAGACTGGTCAGTTCATAAAATCACTAGAGTTTCTATGGAAAAAGCTGAAAACACCTTTAGTTAAGGGTTAGTTTTTTGTTTTTTTTTT
>VXAV01007196.1:303181-315210 GCA_013399715.1 Alectura lathami | reverse complement strand
TTTTTGAAGACTCAATTTTCAGCTGCGTGTAAATCTGTCAGCTTTTTATAATGAAATGTTCTGTGACAGATATATGCCTCAGCTACATTTTAGAAAGGTTCAAGAAGTAAGGTTCAGCCATTTTTACACAAGAATGAATGGAAAATATCCCATTTTAGCTGTGCTCAAAAGAACAGAAAACAAACAGCACTGAACCAAGTTCTAATACGCTAGATAGCCTTTGTGCTCCTTCCAATGGAAAGCTTGAAAAAATGCAAGAATAAAAGCTCCAACATCAGTTATGTGCCTTGAACAGCCCCTTAAGTCTTCACAAACCTAGTTAATTTCTAAGTCCTGGAAGAGTTTCCTTCTGTACCTGAACCATTGGCATTTGATGGTTCAGCCTTGAAGACTCCTGCCCTGGTCCATCACTTACCATTCCCACTGACTACAAAGCAGTTTTCCATACTTATTTTTTCCATCAGATCCGTTCCAGCCTGCAAATCACAAACTGATAGTCACCAATTCCTTCTTTTAGCAACACTGGCAAAACTCCACTGCTAAGTAGGAATTTGGTCCCACTAAATGCTGAACTCTGTACTTTCCTCTACTTTCAATAAACCTGGTTGTAAGGTTGCTCCTTATTCCTTGGCAACACACATAACACATAGAAGGTGAGGGCTCTACATGAGAAAATAACAATGAAGGCATCAAGTACGGTTTTAAATGATGAAGACTTACCTGTAGTTCAAGCAACTTATCCTGAAGGCATGATGTGCCTTTTATTTCATCAGTGAAGCCAGATGCTACTTTATCTCTGCTGATTTGTAAAAGTTCCTCCAGGTTACTTCTTTGTATGTTATAGCTAAAGAAAGATGATGCAACCGCTTTCAGTATTACTTCTAATTTAATGCAACATAGCAGAGATTGGGACTTGCTAATCATGATTGCCATATAAAGTAAGCACAGTCTATTGCAAGTCCATGTTTACATAACTCACGAATGAATGGGCATAAATGAGCAATATATACAGGGGTCGAGAAATTGCTCAGCTGGTTAATTTTCATGTGAGTGCCTTTGGGCATTCTTTGAATTCAGTTATATGAATATAAAAATGTCAGGTATCTAAAAACTTGTCACGTTTTTTTATTTTGCAGTATTTGGAGTTAGTAAGGCAGATACAGATTTTTCTATCCCAAGGAAAGAGCAGAAGAAAAACTTTTTGTAGCTTCAAGTGTTCTTCCTAAAATGCCTTGATATTTCAATTATTTAGCTGCTACAGTGCTTCCTTATCAATTGCAAAGCAATATTAAGTAAACTGCAATAGAGCAAGAACAGAGCTGTGCATAGCAAAAATGCACCCTATGTTTGATACAGTCAATTAATCTATGAATATCTAGGATTGTATCACCTCTTAATATACATGCATTTTATCCTTTAAAAACTACCTCTCTAATAAAGCTGCTGTGGGCAAACCACTGTCTTCCTCAGACATCTTCTCACAACTTTCTCCATTGTGATGTTTCACATCTGTTTCCAAAACTTCAGCAGGTCTTAATGCCTAAGTAAAAAAAAAAAAAAAAAAAAATAATAAAATTTTANTTACAAAAACACTTTGGCCAGGAGGATTTTCCTGTGCTACTTGGAAAGCCCTATGAAGGGAAAAAGAGAGCAAATCAAAGGGGGGTCTCCTGGCTACACCCAACAAAAATGGGAATGCAAAACCCCAGGAACACAAAGCTTTGCTTGCTGTCCCAAGGACAGCCTTGAGCTGTGAGTTTGCTGGCTTAAAGGAACAGACACTGATGGGTATTTTCCTTCGTATTTAGCCAGACTTTCATTGGTTCTCACTGGAAAAAAAAATAAAAATAATAATAATTTAAAAAAGGTAACAATCCCTTCTGCATCATTCTGTGTCAATACATAGTGAAGATCAACAGATATCTGTAAAATCCTGGAAGAAGCAATTGTGTCACGTGTGCTAAAGGAGATGAGAGATACTATTCATGAACGTGCACTGTGCTTTAGCTCAACAATGAGCCAGAAGAGCAGATTTTAGAAGACATGCAGCCAGGTCATTAATATTCCTTCCTTCCACACTAATGCTTGGCCCCTGCACATTCAACCACCCCATCATAGCTTTGGCAATCACAAGTAATTTGTGATGTGTGAATTTTTGCTGCAGCTCCACGGATGTCCTTGGACAACCAAAAGGCACTGCCTTCTGCATGCACTTTTTGTCATGCTTCTTATACCAGATGGCTATCTTGCCCTCGATTCCAGGATATGCTCTCCTCAGTTTAAGGCCAGCTGATGTTAGTTACACACTTGGATTATCCATAATGGAACAGATCTTATCACTGCATCAGGGACAACATTAATACTCTTGCGAGATCTCCCTTGATAACAGCCAGCTCCTCTGTATCTTCCAACTTAATGTAAATGCAATGGATCCATTCCTTCCAACAAACTGACAGTCTGGATGCTGTCTGATGAGCTGTGTTGTGCCTCACTTCCATGAATGCTTATCCTAAATAAGATACTTTCTGTGGTATCCAAATGGTAGACAGTAATATCTTCTCTCTAAGAAATTACATGGGTTCTGTTTTCCCCCATATTTTTCTAAAGCCAATCCCTCTAACTCATCACTATTTTTTCCTCCCTGTGTCCCCTGAAACTTGTTCAAATTACTGGGCCACTGTGTGGGATTTACACTTCAACACAGCTTCACATACGGCTCTTTCAGCTGAAAACCACTCTTTAGCAAAATATAAAGCAAGGCTAAAGATTCACATATCTTCAGGGCTGTTCCCTGCATGTTGCTTTTTAATATTTACTTCTTCTAGGTTTCCAAGTGGAACGGGCTTTTGTTCTGTGACCAGAGGCCTGAAAGCCTGCCACAATTATAATAGTAACAGAAATAATCAGCTTTTCCCTTTGCCAATGATCTCCTCTAGACTGAGCACTGTTTCCTAACAGTAAGTGTTGACTTCCTACCTCCTGTGCCGAGAAGATATCAATTTCTTGAGAAGAACTGGGCTTTTCTCCATTCTCAGAAGCACCAATGGAGCCCCTATGGTTTAAAAGAAATTTCTGCTTAGGAACAAAATATGAAATACATAGGGGAAAAAAAAAAGAAACTCTAGCTAATGATTAAAAAACTCATAGTGCAGCTGTGTGAAACGGTAATCAAACATTGTATTTGCTAGTTTGTGAGACTTAATATTAAATGTTTTAAAAGTACAATGCCCACAGTAATGTACTTCACAGTACGTTTATAATATCACATCCACCCATATATCTGATTTCTATGAGGCTACAACACATCATGCATTGAGTCACCCACTCTTTCTTAGACGTCTGTCTTTTTCCAGCACGAGACAGCAAGGCCGTGTAAGTATCCGCGGCAGTTTGTTGAAGCTTTTCTAGTTTCTGTTCACAGTCTGCAGTGAGCATCTGTATGTCTGGGACAGTTTCTTCTGCTAGTTTTCCCAATATTTTAAGATCTTCTACTGACTTGATAAGCTCTCTCAGGCTGCCTTCATGTGAGAAAAAGGCCTAAACAAAGAAAAATAATACAATAAGCTCACATCAAGCCATTGCTTTCTGGGATGAATGCACTTTAAAAGTGTAAGCTGTCAAACCGAGAGAGAAACATTTGTTTTCCTTGATTTTTTTTTCAAATAAAGCCAGGAAAGAAACTAGGATTTGTGGGAATGTGCTTTCCAGCTGCATTCCCAAGACTATCCTGACACTTGCCTGATTTTGAAATTCCTTTTGTTACTACAAGATTAGCTACTTTTGATAGAGAGTCATCTGCATACTGACATATAAAATACATGTTCTGTTAGCTACAGAAAAAGTAGAATTGGAAAATTTATTTAATGTATTACCCATCAATAATCCTATTTTTGAGGGTGAAATTAAGATATACAAAAATCTAACAAAAATATAAGCAGAAGGAATGCAACTAAGAATACTTATTTTTCTTTTCTGTTGCATAGGTACTAATTGCTCAGAATTATGAGCAATAATGAAAGGAAAAATATGTTTGCTTCCTTAAGAAGCAAACATAAAAAATGCATTTAATTCAAAGGCCAGAATTCCAGCAAGAGAGTATTTTCTCACCCTTATAAGTGGTAAACTGGCCACATCAATGCATATCACAGAGGGTAGAGGAAAACATTAGTAGCAATCAAGTGTAACAACCATTGCCTATGGAATACCTAAGATTTGCTATGGCTAATCCCAGCAAGTGAAAAACAAAGGTCTTAGATCTAACTGGTTAATTTATATGCAGCACAAACACAAAGGTAAAGTGGGTCCACTGCACCGTGAGAAGATACACTCACTGTAAGACAACTAAAACCAGCTATTCAACTGTAACAAATTAAGAACACAGAATCATGTCTTATTTTTATGCTTTGCACAGATAAATCTGTTCAATGGTTCAAGGCTGTCCCAAAAAAAAAAAAAAAAGAAAGAAAAAAGAAAAAAGAAAAAAGATACCATCCATGGAGAAGGGGGTAACTAACAAAGAGGCTAATATCTGCAGTCAGAAGGTCAATGAAATAACGTAGGTGGCCTCTGTTCCTTGTTTTCATAACAGCAAGCACAAGGCCATGTTCCACAAACAGAAGCTGCAATATAATCTAAAGGAAGCAGGAACAGGAAACACAGACAAGGCATTCACAAAGAGAAGCAGGTGAGCAGAAAAGGAATGGGTCAGGTACCTCATGTTCCTTGATGAGCCCTTTGGTTTTATCCATACTTAGGAGTTTCTTCTCTTTACCTAATTGCTTATTGATTTTTTTCAAAGTTGTGTTAAATTTCTTTTTTTCCCTTTCTAACACGAGCTGGACACAGGATATAATTTCATGATGAACTGCCTGTAAAATTCAGAACACATTATCCCTGTGAGATGGAGAGACAGTATTACAGAGCAAATAAAAATTCCCAGGACATACTGTGACAAAAATCTGCTTTTCCAAGATGCCAGGTGTAATGAGGACAGTGGATTCGCCTTCCTATATTATCTCACCTCCCATCTTTTACGAATATCTTCACTCTTTTCTTCTATTACCAGCTTTTCATGATCAGATGAAATATTTTTCAGTTGTTCAGCTGCTTTCAAAAATTTGTCAAGAACTTTGTTGTCCAGAGCACCGAAAGCTTCCTGCAAGAAAAACAGCATTAAGAAAAATAAACAGAACTGAATGTAGCTTATTAATCTAATAAAATGACACTAGTAGCATAGAAAAACCAAGCCTAAAGCACATATCCATGGCATGTATGGTCTGTGATGGCCCTTGCATAGATGAATACAAGGGCATTCTCCACTCTTGTGTATCTGCAAAAAAGCAGTAGCAGTGCATGCTTTATGGACAAAAGCAGATGTTATTCCCAGGCAAATACATTACTAAAGAAGAAAGATTAAGGACCCTGAACACTGCGCATATCCAGGGAACATACATGGCCATGACGCCTGTCTGCCAGAGAGCACGTGAAAGGTCTGCCCTGGTGCCATGGGACCCTGTGAGCAGTCCCAGGGGCTCTGCGCTGCCAAGGACTCGCTGTGCGACACGATGCAACACAGATTTTGGGCACTTCCATTTTTCATACCTCACTAAGGACCCCCTTAAGAGATCTGAATTTTGAGATCAGACACTTTCTCTGTCACTTAGCCTTTGGGAAAACAGTAGAGATTCAGTATGTATAATCATATTTCAATAACTTGTCCAAGAATTCAGACATATGATTCATGATGGGAATCTTAATTATTAATCAGGCAAAAACATTGCAGTAGCTCAGAACAGGGATCTGGGAATGATGGAATAATTTAAGTTATGACAGGGCACTGAATAAACTGGCATACAGGTTTATATTTCCACATTCAAATTGTCTGCCAAGTCAATATATTCTAGAAAAACTAAACAAAAAAGCTGCAAAAAAACCATTAATAACTACCAAAAAAATCCCGTAATTTTCTTAGTGTGGTAGCTTAGCTGTTTAGATGCTAATTAAACACTAAAACTAAAAATATTGCAGCTCAGAAAATGAACCTACCTCATATCTTGAAATACGCTCTTCAGGACTTAATTTTTGACTGACAAGATGTACAGCTTTTGAAATGGAGGCCTCAATATCCTTCTGAGATTCTTCAAAATTGAGCAAAGCTTCGTTTTCTGAGGGTTTCTTCTCAGATTTGGGCAGAATGTTGTTCATGTCACCCATGACAGCCTGGGAAGAAAGAGACTTTTCAGAACATGCACATTTCATTAATCACGTAATGTGATTGCTTCATAACGTCACTCAAGTTTTTCGAGTTGAGATACTGATCTTTGGAGTGTTCTAATTTTTGCCTCTGGCAAGTCTGCGAGACTGATTCCAATAGTATAAACCCTTTTTGTTTTAGCTGAACGAAAAGGAGTCTTCCTAATCACATAATGTGACAATTGGAGACCTCTGTGTGTATGAAATACAATAACAATAAAGAAGGAGTACCTCTATTTTGTCTCTGGCTTCTTTAATTCGTGCCTGCAACTCAGTGGTGTGTGAATGTTGTTGGGACACCTGACTTGAAGCATTCTGCATCAGGGATTGCAATATCTCCTCTGCTGCCATAACTTGCTCTTGGCATGAGATTCCCCTTGCAGCCAAGCTCTGGTTAAATGAAAAGCATTAGAAGTCTGCACAGCGTTTACGTCTTTTTGCTTAAAGAAACTGAATGCAAAAGCCAGCATTGATCACAGACAGTCAGTATTTGGTCAAGGAAAAATCTTACATTCCAATCACAGTGAGTGTATTCCACTGCAAAATCTCTGTGTAGAAAGAAAGAAATCTGCTGCCATCCACAGGGGATTCTGTTTGCTGACACATTATTACTCTCAATATGAAATCCTTGGTACCTTGCCTCAGAGTCAATTAGAAGTATTTTTTAAACATGTTCTCTCATCTAAACAGCTTTCCAAAAGTACAAACCACACACCTGGATATGCATTGTCTGATCATAAAATCATCCAAAAGTAAGCACATATCAAGGCTCAGATGTTCTTGAGGTATTGAGTCCTAAAAGACAGGAAGCAAGGGTACTCTGCATGCAAAAAGTAGTGCGCCATATTTGAATACCTATCATGAAATGGCCCTATTAGAACTGTTTTGATCTGTGAATATTCAACACACTTCCCTGTTTGAAGTTGTCAATTAGCATTCTTTTAATGATAATCAGTGCTTTATTCTGGTTCTCGACCTATTGTACTGTGGGCAGTTAGCAACCTGATCTCTTCTGCTCACAGACATAAAGACACAATACAACTCATATTTTTGGAAGCTGTATTTCTGAGTGTCCTTAGTTACTGCATTGTTTTCAACAAACCAGTGTCATACTGCAAAATGAAGCTTAGTTTATAAATATATGTCCACAGAAAAATGAACATATTCTTTTCACAGCCACACACTTCCTAATTCTGTAAACTAAACACAGTGCAAGAAGGCACAAACTCAAAGTAAACTAGCATGAGATCTGCCATGCAGTCACTGTAGGTGGATTTAAAGAACTGAAGGACACCTGTGTTTAATCTTAGCACTTGGACAGAAGAAATTCAATGAAACCTGCTTCTGGTGGTCACTTCCTACCACTAGACCATACTGCCCCTGTTGCGGAAAGAGTGAAAAGGAACAAAAGATGGTGCTTCAGCTTCTCCAGTGCAAAGCCTGATATCTTTGTTCAGTCTCACTTTCACTGGCAGGTGAAAATAAATCAGAATTGCACTGAAGCTGCTGAGTTAGACACACATATTTCAACCTATCATTTGCTGAGGAGAAACAATAATGCCCAGCAGAGAGACAGCGGAGACAACAGACACTAATTTAAGTAACAAAAGAAATTCATCAGTGCTCATTGTGTATGTTTAGAACAACTGCCTATAAACTGAGATGCACAAATTACCCATCATGCAGCTAAAAATACTTCAAGTATTCCAGTTTTTGACAGATAAGCCTTGAATATAGCCAAATTGTCCCAAATGAAGGTACATGACAGAAAGCACTTTATGACCAGAGTAAATTCTAATCCAAGCACCTGGCAAAGTTTTAGTCTGCTGCAAGTGCACATGACTAATTAATACCACTAGAGAGCAAGCTGCCAGTCAACAGCACCAAGAGCTCTTCATTGGCACTTGCTTGTCATCTGGACATGCTGTTGCTGGAAGACTCATTTGTAGCTAGTTCATTTTGTTGGGAATGATCCTGGGAAATAACATCAATACACTAGCATTGCCCAACTTTTTACCACCTCATGTTACAGCACAACATCTACATTCATTTCTGTTTCACTGCTAAAGGTCCATTTTACTCCATCCACAAATCCATGCTGAAAGATGATCATCTGATGAACAAGTATTTTAAGCTGTATATTTCCATTCTCACCTGCAAATATTCCTCTGTCTGAGGTTCCACAGTTGCCTTGTGACTGATCTCACCAAGCAGGCATCCAGTCTCTGCTGCCCAGCTGTCCACACCTCCAAGGAGCTCTTTGATTTTCTCCACGCTCCCCAGAAGCTCGCTGGCCTTTTCAGCAGTATCTGTGCTCTCTTCACAAAGCTAGGAACAAAGAGCAGGGTAAGATGTTCACACTCATCATCAGTTCATGGGGATCTATCCACTACTCTCCTGTAACAGTCACCACTCAGATTACTTCCATCTTTTTCACCCACAAGCAATGAAGGGTGAACTCTACACTTACACTGGTAAATAAATCACTTAAGGCTTAATTCTTCAAATCTGGATGCAGGAGGGACAGCACAACCCACGCCCTTAAGGCCAGTTCTATAAGCAAGCAGCCACATCCACACTGCTATGGAGAGTAACTCCTCTGCATCGCCCAAGCTATGCCAGGAAATTGTCAAAGGGAACAACAGCTGGTGTTAGTCAAATCGAGACCAGGGAGTGCGATAATTGTTTAATGGCACTGGTAGTCAGGCCACATCTCAAGCATTTGCCCTTGCACTGTATTTATGTATATTTATATAATGTCCAAAGCAATATCAGAAAAATAACTCCTACAGCTCCTAAGAGCTTTCTGTTTTCTGAATGTACTTCCTAGAAACATCTCTTGAAATGTTACTAATGGCTTTTATAGGAAACTCCAGATACCCCTCACTCTTGCAATCATGCTTCTTTTGATCTTCTTGCATTCTCATTAAGTTCACCTCCTACAAAAAATGTTTAAATTCTTTTTGCCACCATTTATTGTCACAGCAGTACCTTTAATAAATATCACTGAAAGGTTCAACTTAGAAAATTAAGAGCTTTAATAATGCCAGGCAGAGTGGTAATGTTGTTCTTATGAAAGTATTCTAGGAAAAGTGATACATGGGACACCTGTCAAGTGAGCTGGTCTAAAGTTGCAGAACTCGAGAAATACTTATGCAGCTATAATTACTTTCTTCTAGCTGAGGTAGAGATTATACAACTGAGCAAAGGCTCATAAGCTCTTAATAAATTGAATGCATCTATCTCTAGAATTAAACAAAGAGCTTTATTTTACCATAAGATATCCCCTTTTAAGTGGTTTTACAATTTTGATTTTAAAAAATGAATATTTTCTAGAGTGTCATAAAGAGCATTTAACTGAGTTGCAAGAACTTATGAATGGGATGCCCCTGTGCACTCTCTCTTGTTCCTCCTGTTTTAAAACTCGAAATACTGAGCTGACTGAAAGATTTGTTAAACTCTGATTAACAAGATGATAAGTTTAGAAAAGATGATTTTGAAGGCTGCTTATCAAGAGAGTACTACAAAACTGGTAACTTACAAAGTGTGTCCTCTTGACAAACTTAGCCCATCTCCTGTTCAGTTTCTTCAGCTCCTTGGCAATATTTGATCCAACTTGCTCTTTGCTGACTTCGATGAGATAGTTTCCAGCTTCATTTAAGGAACCATGCACTGAATTCCAGTTTGCCAGGGTCTCAGCAGGGATCTAGACAGAAGCAGTGAAATAACTTTAAGCAGAAGTTACCTACCACAAGTTTATTTCCAAAATGAGGAGCAGAAAATTAACAACAACCACCACTGTAACCTATAATGCTTTCCTTCCAGGAGGCTTCCAAATACTTCTGTCCATCATGACTAAGAGAAATCCAGCAACATACCTCTTTTGGATGCTCCTTTTGCTTTTCTTCCAGCCATATCTTTATTAAGTAGAGGTTTTCTGTATAATTACTCCAGGAAGACAAGACTTTCTGCAGGGTAGTATTTACATTGGAAATATAGTCTCTGCACATAGAAATCTTTGACTCCACTGTCTTAAAAAGTTTGCTAATTTCTTGAGAATCACCAGCTAGGACACCAAAAAGGGAACACTGTTATACATTTGGAAACAGAGAGATTTATTACATAGAACTAGTATTTAACAAAAAAGAAATGTGGGAATTAAAACTGGTGATGGCACATCAGTTCAAAATAGAGGTTTCCATGATGAGTTTATGAGCAGGAACTTACCTAAGTCAGGACTGCTTATGTTTTTGTTTTTCAAATCTTCACAGATGTGAGTAGCAGTTTCTAGCTGTATTTCAACTCTCTTTTCTTCAATGAAATTCTGCCCAAAGTGAAAAGGAATTGTCATGGGTAAAACTAACCCACATAAAACTTAATGGTAGCAAAATGCAGCTTGGGACATATTTTTTTCCAGTATGAGCCTGCAAAACGCAGGTTAAATGTAAACTGAACAAAGCCCATTCAGCAACATTTTAATCAGAATTTGATCTGTTTGTTTTCTGCTTATGCAGAGAGTAACTTAACGGGAAATATTAACTCCTGATTGCCACTGACTGAGTCACAGTCCTGCAGGAGTCAGAACTACCTATTTCAAAAAGTTAAGACCCTAGGGCAATATTGAGAAATGGCACCTAAAACAATTCAGGCAGAATTTAGTCACATAAATCAAAAAGAAAGATGAAAGTGAAAGGCGGGTTTTCCTGCATGCACAGAACTATTGTTGCGCGTAGCTCCTGCCTCAGATCACGTAAGATCCAAACTGGATGGAAAGGGTCAGGAAGGAAGAAATGGGAGCAGAGGAAGAGACTTGTGGTTTGGACATTCACTCAGGGAATGAGAGGGCTGGCCCTCAGCCTCTCTTAATCTAAAGGTGCACCTCACAACCACAGAAAAATCATGATAATAAGTATTTATGAAACCAACAGAATCAAGAAGCTCAGCACAGGTTAATGCTGTACTTCCATGCCACCATTGGGTAAAGTTAATTCTATTCAAGAAAGGTGAGATTTTATAATAACTTCTTGTTGCCTTCTACCACGGTTCTGATGATAGTGAAATTTCTGCTAATTTAACTAGAGATTTACCAGCTTGAAAGCTTCAGAGAAGCTCTCTAGAAACTTCCTGCTTTCAAAAGAATGTTAAGATGCTTGGAAGCATTCAGAAGAGGGCAACAAATCTGGTGAATGGGCTGGAAGGCACGTCCTATGAGGAGAGGCTGAGGACACTTGGGTTGTCCACTCTGGAGACAAAAAGAGGCTAAAAGGTGATGTCATTGCTCTCTGCAGCTTCAAGAGGAGTGGAAGTGGAAAGGGAGGTGCCAATCTCTTCTCCCTGGTAACCAATGCTAGAACACAAGGGAATGGCACAAAGCTGCTGCAGTCTACCGTGCTTCTACCAATGATCAGTGCCTTTAGATGAGGACGAGCACAAGCTTGAATCGAAGAGAGTGAGGAAGAGGAATTACTGTCAAGGTGGGATTATGAAAAGCATATATTTTAAACTTACATTCCAATTTTCCAGCAGCGATTCCACAGATTCTTTTGTCCCGTATTTCACATCCCAAATATTTAGCTTCAATGTCACCTCATTGGCAATGGATGAGCATAGTCCATAGTGGTATTCAAGAAAGGTGTTGGTGCTTGTGAAACGAATATTGTTGAGTCTACAAACAGTGAAATGTTCCAAAAGTTTATTTCAATCATTGCATGTAGAAGGCATTAATGTACAGAAGGTTTAACCTAAAACCCTGAATTACATACATTATATGTAAACAT